>JAQQSU010000962.1:0-16242 GCA_028627135.1 Pseudochirops cupreus | reverse complement strand
AACTGGAACTTGAGATACACAGGCACTGTGGTTGGGAGGTCCATCCTGCCCTACCAAAAAATGACATAGGAGAGAATAGACTGGGGGAGGGGGGACACACTGGGATGGCTGTTTTGGGGCAGTGGGTAGGCGAAAGAAGGGGTAAAAATATGTAACTCAAAATCTTGTGGAAATGAATGATGCAAACTAAAATAAAATTTAAAAAAAAATTAAAAAAAAAAAAAAGAAAACTCATTATCAAAGTTAGGACTAGAAGTACAACTTTTCCTATACAGTAACAGTTTTAAAAATCTTGTTGGTCAGAGTCAGAGGAGGACAATTAGAGAAAAAGATGGTAAAAAAAAATAGATAAGTGATATTTCATTCAAAATAATCATAGATGGCAGAAAAAAGCCTTGCCTGGGCTCTCCCTCGAATCCTTACAAATACCTTTAAAAATGGCACTAAACAAATTCTAAAGCAGTAGAACCTACAAAAAGAAGGAGCAAAACAAATTCTCAGCCCATGACAATTTGGAAGTTTGACAGGAAATGTCTGTCCCACCTGGGTGAGAGTGTATTATAATCCAGCATAGGCCATGCAAAGCACAATCTTGGTCCCAGCAAAACAGGATTATTTTTTTCTAATTATCTAGATGGACAGTTTTCAACATCCACTTCTACAAGATTTAAAGTTGCAAATTTTATCTCACTCCCCACTACCCTCTTCAAGACAGCACGCAATCTGATCTCCACATTAGTTATGCTGTAAAATAAGAACAAAAGGGAAGAAACTAAGAGAAATAAAAAAAAAGATAAAATATAACACTTCTCCATATTTCTTTCTCTGGATGTGGATGACATTTTCCATCATGAGTCTTTTGGAATTGTCTTAGATTATTTTATGCCTGAGAAGAGCTAAGTCTATCAAAGATGGCCATTGCACAGTGTTGTTGTTACTATGTACAATGTTCCCCTGTCTCTACTCATTTCACCCAGAATCAGTTCATGTTGAGTCTTTCCAGGTTTTTCTGAAATCCACCTGCTCATCATTTCTCATAGAATAATAGGATTCTATTACATTCATTTACCACAAGTTGGACAGCCATTCCCCAGTTGATGGGCATCCCCTCAATTTCCAATACTTTGATACCACAAAAAGAGCTTCTATGAATATTTTTGCACATGTGGGTCCTTTTCCCTTTTTTAACTGTTGTTTTTGGGAGGCAGACCAAGTAGTGGTATTGCTGGATGGAAGCATAGCACAGTTTTATAGCCCTTTGGGCATAGTTGCAAATTGTTCTCTAGAATGGTTTTATCAGTTTACAACTCCACAAACAATGCATTGGTGTTCCAATTTCCCCACATATTCTCCAACATTTGTCATTTTTTTTCTTTTTTTGGTCATAACCATTCTGATAGGTGTTAGATTATACCTCAGAGTTATTTTAATTTTATTTTCTCTAATCAAAAGAAATTTAGAGCATATTTTCATAGGAATATAGCTTTAATTTCTTCATCTTAAAACTGCCTGTTGCACTGTGGTAGGGAGATCCATCCTGCCCTACAGGAAAGTCAGAGAGGTGATGGGGGAGGACATAGGAGAAATTAGATTGGGGGAGGGGTTATACAATGGGATGGCTGTTTTGGGGTGGTGGGTAGGGGAAAGAGGGAGAGAAAATTTGTAACTCAAAATCTCATGGAAATGAATGATGTAAACTAAAATAAATAAAAGCTAAAAAAAAAACTGCCTGTTCATATCTTTTGACCATTATAAACTAGGGAATGACTTGCATACTTATAAATTTGACTCAGTTCTCTCTCCCTCTCCCTCTCTCTCTCCCTCTCTCTCTCTCTCTCTGTCTTATATTTGAGAAATGAGTTTTTATCAGAGATATTGGCTATGAAAATTGTTTTCTAGATTTATTTCTCTTTAATCTTGCTTGAATTGGCTTTGTTTGTACAAAACCTTTTTTTTTAATTTGATGTAATCAAAGTTATCCATTTTGTGCTTCACAATGTTTTTTACTTCTTGTTTAGTTGTAAATTCATCCTTTCTCCTTAGGTAAACCATCCCTTGCTCTCCTAATTTGCTTATGGTATTACCCTTTATGTATAAACCATGTACCCATTTCAACCTTATCTTGATATATAGTGTAAGATGTTGATTTATGCCTAGTTTTTGCCAAACTATTTTCCCATTTTCCCAGCAAATTTGTCAAATAGTGAGTTCTTATTCCAAAAGCTGGCATCTATGAATTTATTAAATGGTAAATTACCAAAGTCTTTGAGTACTGTGTCTTGTGTATTGAATTTATTCTGCTTATCCACCACTCTATTTCTCAGCCAGTACCAAATAATTTTGATGATTGCTGCTTTATAAAAAAGTTTTTTAGTTCTGGTACAGCTAGGTCAATCTCCCCTTGCATTTCATTCTTTAAATCCTTTGATGGTCTTGATCTTTTGTTTTTGCAGATGAATTTTTTTCTAGGTCTATAAAATATTTTTTGGCACTTTGATATGTATGTCATCAAATAAGTAAATTAATTTGAGTGGAATTGTCATTTTTATGATATTAGCTAAGTCTACCCATGAGCAACTGATATTTTTTCTTTCATTTTGCTTTTTGGAGGGGGGAGGGCAGGGAAATTGGGGTTAAGTGACTTGCCCAAGGTCACAAGGCTAGCAAGTATTAAGTTTCTGAGGTCATATTTGAACTCAGGTCCTCTGGACTTCAAGGCTGGTACTCTATTCACTGCACCAACTATCCACTCCCAATTGATATTTTTTCCAATTATTTAGCTCTGACTTCATTTGTGTAATAAGTGTCTTGTAATTGTGTTCATGTAGTTGCTTATGATAAGTTGCTGTCATTAATTTGTTAGTATTTGTAATGGTAATTAATTTAAATTTGAAGACTCCTTTTTGTTATGTAAAGTAAGCAAGTACTTAACACTTAGTAACTAATCAAACCTCTGTGAAAAAAAATAGAAGGTGTGATCTCTGTCTCCTGTTGCTGACATAACAAGAAGGAGTTGGCTGAAACAGGAAGCCAATGTGTGTGTGTATAAGAAAAGCCCCAGAGAGGCACAGTCAGAATTTTCTCCTGACATGCTCCTGGTGGAAGAAGCAGAATTTTCTCCTGACAAGAGTGTGGTGGAAGAATTGTGGAGACTGAAACCAGCTGAGAGAGAGAGAAAGAAAGAGAGAGAAAGAGTTTCTCTCAGCAGCATCTGGAAGCTGAGCTGCTACTGCTGGACTGAGAACTGAGTTGGAGTTTTCTTGGCCAGAATCTGGTGAAGGTTGAAGTTGCTGCTGGGAGGGCTGCCTAGAAGGCCAAAGTTGTTGCTGCCACCTGGAAGGCTGAGATTTCTTCTGGGTCCTAGGGCCAGCTGAACTGCTGCAGGACTGGAGAAGCATGAGCAGGATGCTAATACTTTGTCTGGGGTTTGGTTGATCTTGTGTTCCCAGCAACAGAAGTTGTGAAGGTTTTGAGATGTGTTGGACCCTGTGAACTTCACTGTTTAGCAAGTCCTGCCCAGAGGACTGGACAAGGACCAGGGAGCTGTCTGCCTTTGAATCCAGGTGACTGTTTGGTGGATTCAGGTAGGAGCTGGGACCATGGAAGGGGATCCAGGAAATCTGAGAAACCACCCAGAGTCCAGATGAAGAAAAAATCTCTCCTTGGATATCAAATGCTGTGATGATACCGAAGTTTACCATACCTAGGGGTGGAGAGTTTGTGTATTTTCTAATGATTGTATTTAGTGATTAACAATACTTAGTAACTGATTGCTAGATAAGTGACTTATTAAGTTAACCTATGATTGCCCCATGAGTGGAAGACTATTGTATTTTGAGATGACTGAATGCCTGAGTAAGGAGGCAAACCTCCTTAGGGATACCAGATGATTGTTCTTTTGTCTTTTGTTCTAAATACTGTGACGACTTTGGCGAAAACTATGTGGCCATTCTAATGATAAGCTGTTGTGAACACTATATTGTGATTTTCTGTGATAAGATGTAATGTTGTGAATACTCTATCTTGATTTGTTGTGAATGTTTTCCTTTGATTTGTTCTTGAATAAACAGAGTGTTCACTGTACTGCATAATCAGAACGTTAAAATTTCTTCACAGTCGCATTCTTTTGGGTAACTGCTCATGTATGGCATTAAAATATTTCCTTTAAAATTATTGTTTCATTCATTAGGGAAAATTAATTAAGGAAACTGGTATATAATTCTCTTTCTCTAATTCTTCCTGGTTTAGGTGTCAGCATCAAATTTGTGTGATAAAAAGGGATTTGGTAGGATTCCTTTTTTTTCCTCTTTTCCCAAATAGTTTATTTACTATTAGAATTAATTGGTCTTTACAAGTTTGGTACAATTCACTTTTAAATCTCTGTCCCTGAATTTTTTTTTTTTGGTAAGGAGTTCATTGATGGTTTTGGTTAATATATTTTTCTAAAATGGGAT
Organism: Pseudochirops cupreus; assembly: GCA_028627135.1. Classification (NCBI taxonomy): domain Eukaryota; kingdom Metazoa; phylum Chordata; class Mammalia; order Diprotodontia; family Pseudocheiridae; genus Pseudochirops; species Pseudochirops cupreus. Next base: position 11,788 of record JAQQSU010000962.1, on the reverse strand, counting down.
TATTTAAATATTTTATTTCTTCCTTTGTTAATCTGATCCCTTTTAGTAAATGTTTATCCATTTTACTTAAATTGTCAGATTTATTGACATACAGTTAGGCAGAATACGTCCTAACTATTGCTTTAAGTTCCATTTCATTGGTAATGAATTCACTCTTTTAATTTTTTTTATACTGGTTTTGGTTTTTTTATTTCTTTTTTCAGTCAGATTAATGAAAGTTATGTATTTTTATTGTTTTTTTTCCCTCATAAAACCAGTTCTTAGTTCCATTTATTAGTTTAATAGTTTTCTTTCTGTTTTATTAATCTCTCCTTTGATTTTTAGAATTTCTAATTGGGTATTAAATTGGTAATTTTATTTTTTTCTTTTTCTACCTTTTTTAGTTGCACACCCAATTCAATGATCTCCTCCTCTTTCTCTATTTTATTCACATAAGCATTTAGAGACAGAATATTTCCCCTAAGATATTCTTTGGCTTCCTTCCATAAATATTAATATGTTTTCTCATTATTGTCATTCTCTTTGATGAAATTATTAATTGCTTCTATGATTTGTCATTTGTCTAACTTATTCTTTGGGATTAGATTGTTTAGTTTCCAATTAGTTTTTACCGTATCTTTCCATCATCCTTTATCACACATAATTTTTATTGCATCGTGATCTGAAAATGATACATTTAAGATTTCTGTCCTTCTGCATTTGATTATGAAGTTTTTATGCCTGAATTCATGGCCAGCTTTTGTGTAGGTGCCAGGTACCCCTGAGAAAAAGGTATATTCCTTTCTATCCCCATTCAGTTTTCTCTAGAGGTCTATCACATTGGACTTTTCTAAAATTTTATGTACTTACCTGTTTTTTTGTTTGTTTGTTTATTTTGTTGTTAGATTTATCTAGTTCTGAAAAGCACAGGCTGTCCTTGCACAGTTTTGCTCTCTATTTCTTCCTGTAACTCATGTAACTTCTTTAAGAATCTGCATGCTATACCACTTGGTGCATATATGTTTAGTGTTTATATTGCTTCCTTGTCCATAATACCTTTTAGCAAGACGTAGTTTCCTTCCTTATCCCTTCCAATAAGATCTATTTTTACTTTTCCTTTGTCTGAGATCAGAATTTTTACTTCTGTTTTTGATTTTGTTTTGTTTTACTGTGACTGAAGCATATTATATTCTCATCTAACCTTTTACCTTTACTCTTTGTGTATCTCCCTGGTTCAAATATGTTTCTTGTAAACAGCATATTGTAGGATTCCAGTTTTTTTAATTCACTGTGCTATCTACTTCCATTTTATGGAAGTGCTCATCCCATTCACATTGATAATCATCATTACTAACTGTGAATGTCCTTCCATCTGATTCTCTTGCCTGTTTATGCTTTTCTCTCTCCTCTCACCCTTTCCCTCCTTACCAGTGTTTTGTGTCTGATCACTATCTCCCTTATTATTCTGTCCCTTCTATTAGACAGAATATTCCTTGGAGTTTTCTTTTGGGGATCTCTTTTCAGAAGTGATTGGTGAATTCTTTGGATGAGTATTTTACCCTTTGGTTCTAGGATAACAGAACAGTTTTTATTGATGCTTTATTGAAAGATGCTGCATATGCTATTTTTTTTTCATCATGACTTTGAAGTATTCCAGTATTTCTTAAATTATATCTCCTGTATCTATTTCCTGGTCAATTGTTTCTCCAATTACATGTTTTCCATTTTCTTCTACTTTTTATTTTTATTCTTTTGATTTTGTGTGACTGATTCTTGATGTCACATAGAGTCATTAGCTTCCACTTGCCCAATTCTAATTTTTAAGAAGTTATTTTCTTCAGTTAGATTTTGAACCTCCATTTCCATTTGAACCTCCATTTTAAAGGAGTTGTTTACTTCAGTGTATTTTTTCCATTAAGTCAATTGTATTCTTTTAAGGAATTATTTTCATCAGTCAGTTTTCATCCTTCCATTTCCCATCTGTTGATTCTTCCTTGCATACCACTCATTTCTTTTCCCATTTTTTCTTCTATCTCTCTTATTTGACTTTTAAAATAATTTTTTAGCTCATCTAAGAAGGCTTTTTTGGCTTGAGAACAACTCAAAATCCCTTTTGAGTTTTCAAATGTAGGCATTTTGACAATATTGTCATTTCTGAGTTTCTATTTTGATCTTCCCTGTCACTATATGGTTGACTTTTTTTTTTTTCTTTGCTCAATTTTTTTTTTTTTGCAGCTTTTCAACTTGTGCTTCGCTCCTGGGCAGAGCACTCTATCCCAAACTTCTTGTGCTGGGTGTCAGTGGTCTGGTCATTGGTTTTATGTTCTGGGACCTCAGGTGCTGGTGGTTTGCTTACCTCACTGCCATGACCTCCCTAATCATGCCTGTTGTGCCTGGGTTCCAGGCCTAGCAATTTCCTTTCAGTTCTGTGTTTGGAAACCTCACAACTGGCTTGCTATGCTACTGGTCTGCTGAGCTAGGACTGAGGGACCTTTGTTTCTCATCTGTGCTGTGCCTAAAGGCTTCCCACTGGCTTTCCAGGGCACTGTCTTGGCTGGGTTGTACTCTTCTTTTATCCAATAAGACAGACCTTTTCTGAACTCCTTCTGAGTTACCTTAAGCTAGAAAATTGTTTCACTTCATCTTTTTTTTGTAGATTCTTCCACTTTAGAAACCATTTAGAGGCTTGATTTAATGTTTCTGAGGGGAATTCGGGAGAGCTCATGCAACTTCCTGGCTTCTCACTTCCATCTTGGCTCCACTACCCATCACAGTTTTAATAGGTATTTCTGTTGCTTCAAACAAAATTTTCTAAATTATATGTTGGTTTGTTACTTCAATCTATGGTTCAATTGTTTTTGCTGAAACTTTTTCTTTCATCATATGTGGGACAAAGAGATGACCCTTACCCAAAACAAAATAAGCAGAGATATCTCCAAGTAAAGACAGGAAAGATTTATTATACAATATCAGGAGAAGGGGACATTGTCAGCACCAGAAGCACTCAGGACAAAATACAGAAGGCAAAAGCTGGTTTATATACCCTAAATTTCCCCCAGCTCTCCCTCTTTATGCTGTCCCATTCCCATTAATTAGGAACTGAATTCACAATCTAAAAATCTGCTGGCATTGTAGATAAAAGGTCATTAATGTAAAAAAGCAGAAGGTACAGATCTGAATAATACAGAAACAAAATATGACATCAGTTATCCATATTAATAGTCAAAATAGAGATATGTCAGCAACTGAAAAACATCAACTTTGTCAGTGCAATGGAAACAGACAATATCTCATAAATAATGGGGATGTAGGGGACTTTTGGATCATGGTGACCCTCCCTTACAACAGGAAGGTAGAAGATATCATATGAGTCCTGGGGATTTGGGGACATGATGACCAGTCTGTTCAGCATTTTTTCCAAATGTGTATTGTACAGGTCAAGGGGAAATTAAGTCAGTAGTCAAGCTTGAGAAACACGTGCATTCCCTTCCTCCATATTAGCTAAGCTCAGTGGAACCTTCAGTTCATGACCAGGGAAGTCCGGCAAAGGGCCTCATGCTGCTAGATCTTTGGAATTTTACTAAGACTCTGCTCAGATTTCTAAGATATTACCTGAGAAGTTTTCACTTTTATTCCACACAATCAGGAGTAACAATCAAATTATAAATAGTTCTTTTTCCTGAGGACCAACGTCCATAACAAGTAGTATTCTTTGTAGAATTAATATGAGAAGAATTTCCCTTCAAAAGACATTTCACCTCCCATCACCACGCTTTTGCACTGCTGGAAGTGTGTGTGTGTGTGTGTGTGTGTGTGTATACAGAGATATATGTATTCACCCCATTTAAGTGTTTTATTCTTCTATTAGGATGTAAACTTTTTAAAAGAAAAGACTAATCTTGCTTGTATTTATGTCCTAAATACCTGATAGTGCCTGGTACGTAGTAATTAATAAATGTTTTACCTATAATGTTATCTATCTCTCACCTATCTTTGAGATTTTAAGATATGATTAAATTTAATGCCTTATTTTACAGACAAGGAAAAAGGCATAGAGATTAAATGATTTTTTCAAAGGTCCCAGAAATAGCATACACCAGAGACATGGTTTAAAATCAAGTCTCCTGAGTATGATGCAATGACTTTCTGACTTCATTCCTGTATTTTGAATCAAAAGATATTGGTGTGGGCAGATTAAGCTCCTTATAATACCAGTATATGACTATAGATTGGAAAATTCAGATAAAGTAAAAATGTTTTGCAACCCACATATAAAGAAATATATATGAGTTATAATTCAACAATTCAGTGAAATAAAAATCTAGTGTGATCATGGAGAGGCCTCTCATAAATACAATTAAATATTTGTTTCTACTTTGTGCAAATTCTCATTTCTATCTTCAGTTTCAAATTTTCCAATGTGTATAAAAATGACTCTACTTGCTCATATTAAATTGGTAGCAGTATCTGTATAGAACTGGTCATTTTAATGGGGCTCAACCCAAATGGAAATGAGTAAGGCCCAATGAGAGAATGGAAAGTTTCTATTTCTGACCCATACACCAACTCCAAAGTTATAAGAATAAATTAAGTGTAATACAAGAATAAGGAATATAGGGATAAGTTAATGTAGGAATAAGTTACTGAATAAGAGACAATTTAAAGTAAGTTCTTGGAGTGGTAGTAATGAAGAGCATCATAGCTTAATAGATTTGTAGTTGGAAGTTTTTTTTTTTAATTCATCTAGTCTAACTCCCATATTTTAAAATGGGAAAACGGTCTTGAAAAGGTTCAATATCTTGCCCAAAGTCACTAGATTATAGGTTTCAGAGCCAGTATTTGAACCCACGTTTTATCTCCATATCTAGCACTCTTTCTCCTGTACCAAACTGCTTCAAAATTCTAAAGATGAGAATTTCAGTCCTTTGACTTACTTTTTAGGAGCCCAGCATGTTTCTACTTGGCATCACTGAGAGGAATGATAGGATTCATTGCAAGAAAAGCCTAGAGTGTAATGATATGTTCCAGTTATTTATTATGGACTGAATTGTATTTTTTAACTTTTCCCCTCAGGACAAACTATAAAAAGGGAGTTAAGTACATGAAGAGTGGGATTGAAATACCTATAATGATCTTTAATGAAAACCAATAGCAAGGGTGTAAAATTAAATGGGAAAGTGCTTACTTTAAATAAGTTTAAAATAAATGTGGAAAAAAATCTAGCAGCATCATATACATCCGTAAAACTAAACAATACTTCCAAATGAAAATAAAATGTCTGGACAAAAGTGAAACTTACTTGGAATCTAATTGTGTGAAAGCTAGGTAAATAACGTGTGCTCTTCTTACTTTGTCCTCAAAAGACATTTAATAAATATTTATTATTTGTATGATTTTTAAAAATACATTTTCCATGAGCCAAATGCAATAACATTTTCACACATTTCCAAAATGCCTATTGATCTATTCATGTAAGACAAATATTAAATTCCTCCAGAGTACAAATACAGCAATTTTCAACATTTCACACAATGTGATCTAAGTTTCATTTGGCATCTTGAAATGGGTTTTAGATGCTTGATCAATTAAGAGGATCAGAGAAGTAATATTCCTAGAATTTCATACTGTGCATTACCGAGCTCTATGGATTGTAAGAATGCAAATGAATATTGATGCCAGCAAGAATCGTGCATTTGTTTCTGTAGATGGTTCTGGTACACTTGTGCAAATTATCCTATTTTTTAATCCTATATGGTATCCTACTTTTCCCTTTACATCAAGTGCTGGGTAAAAATAATTAAAATACATTTTAATTATATGCTTGTTATGGTTATCATTTTCTCTTATATAAAGCATTTAGATAGTCAAATTACTAGTTGACTATTATCTTTAGCAGTCACTCTAAAATCCATCATTTATGATGAAAGCTGGAACCATGATTGGCTCATGTTATCCACAAGCAGAGGAAGTCTTAGTGTATCTGTAGTCCAGTAATAGAATCACTATATGGTGTACAAGATTAACTTATTTTCCAGAGTTTTTAATTTGAAAACAACAAAATTATGAGACAGTTTCTTCAGATACTAATTGTGAAGACTGTGAGGGACTATTATATTTTTAAAATATTGTCATGGCTGAATTTTAGAAAAAAAGTGACTATTATAAAAAATATAAATGTGTTTGAAGATGTGTGTGTGTGTGTGTGTGTGTGTGTGTGTGTGTGTGTGTGTGTAGGTTCATATTCAGAAATAGATCTTTGCCTATGAAGAATATCTTGTCAGAAGAATTGTCCAGCAGTTGCATATAAGCCAAGCAGAATGTTTCCAGGTTTCTAGATTCATAGTAGCTAAACATGGATACAGGAAGACCTGAGTTCAAATCCTGCCTGAGATATTTAATAGATACAAAACTCTGGACAATTCACTTTACATCAGTGCCATTATCCTTATCTGTAAAATTGAATAATAATAGGGCCTACATCATAGGGTTGCTGTGAGAATCCAATAAGATACATATAAAACACCTTGTAAGTCTTAAAATATAATTTAATTGCTCACTATTATTATGTCTTTATGATTTTAAATATGCGCTGGCATTCAGCAATTGTGATTTCAGGAAGTATCAAAAATTAGAATTTAAAAATACAATTTACTTTACCCTGATTACAATCACTTCAGATTAAGATTTCTATGGACAGAGGTGGCACAAAGGAACTCCACAAGATTTTAGTAGTTATTCCAGTGGAATCTAAAATAAGCAGGTAAAGCTAAAAACATATAATGAATAAAAGGAAATATTTGCTTTCTGATCATTCCCTAGCAAAATCCAAACAGAGTCAATAGTATCTTGCATAAGCCTGCATAATATATACACATATATATGCGTATATATACATATACACACCTACATGTGTTTACATATACATAAACATATACGCATACACATACATATACATATACACAAATCCTTGGGATTGCTAGGTTTTGTGATGCTAGACAAATCAATAAAAGGAAACCAAGTAGTACTTAGGAAAATATTTGGAAATCAGAAACAGTTATAGGGACTAAAGGAGGAAATAACATAAAAAAGAGTAAATAATCTACTTTGTCACAAATTCAGAGAGGTTTTAAACAACAATTAAAAAAAAATTAAAAGGTGATTGGATGTAGTAATGATAATGAAGACCTTAGGAAAAACAACTTCAGCATAGTGACAGATAGAAAAGACAAATCTGAAGGGTTGAAGATTGAAGTGGGATCATGGATAAATCAGTTAACATTTCTGAGCTTCAGTTTCACCAATCTATAGAATCGAAGGATTATACTAGGTGGTCTCAAAGTTCCCTTTCCATCTCTATATTTACATCCATATGATACAAGTGTAGAATATACTTTCTTGTTAAAGGATCTGGCTTCTCATGTAAAAACTTTAACAATTCAGAATACGATGAGTCTATGATTTAGCAAATAAATCCTAGGGACTTGCTTAAAGGACATTGAGATCAAATGGCTTGTCTCAGGTTAAACAGGTATTAAAAATCAAAACCAGGGCTCTCTGGCTTTAGATTCTGTAATTTATCCACCTCATCATGCTACCTGATTGGGACAATATCATTGTTAACATGACGAGCACTTGCTGCAGAGAAGTTTAAGATAAATGATCATATGGTACAATTTCCCAAATGTAATCCCAAATATAATCACCCATTATCTTTCTGTTATTTAATTCTGAGCCCAATTCATTTTCAATACTCATTTCAGATAAATGTCCTGATAAATGAACCCTATGGATTGTCTATCCAGCCACACATCCAAATCTTGGTCCAAAGTCAAATTACCCAAAAGACTTTTACAGATAATACCGAAAGGAGGACAAATAGAATCAGTTAGGTACATATGGAAGAAATCTGTGCAGTATGAGCTCTAAGAGATTGTTTTTTGAGGCATCTCTAGATGGGTGAAACTCCAAAATGACAGAAAAGAGAAAATATTCCATTTACCAAAAAAAAAGCAACAAAGCAGACACTGGCAATTCATGACCTATATACTTTCCCATAACTGTATCTTGATGATAAAGGTCAAGACATAGGTATCCACAATGAAAACATGAATTTTAGATGGGCATTCTGGCAGAGATGACTTTCTATAGTTGGCCATATCTTCCAAAGTTACACTTGTGCATAACAGATTTGGGAAAGCAAAATGGAAATTTTGAAGGCTCTCCTAAGGTTGAAAAGGCCTCTCATAAATATTAATATTTTAAAAGATAGTTTAGCAATCTTGGAAAATTTGATTACAGAAATCATGGTATTCATTTACCTACTATATATATCAAGCAAGGTTAGTAGTAGGTTAATATTAAAAAAAAATGTTCATCAATTTAATGGTGGATGAATTGCCTAAGATCTAAACAAATAAAGACATTCTTCATGATGGTAGGCATGAGTCTCCAAATGATTCTGATGTAGTCTTATTGTGGAACTCCAGGTAGGGGAGGAAGGGACACATAGAGAAAGCTAGAATGATTGTTAAGTCAATTGAGGATTTTGATGCTGAACAAATTCAACTAAAACCCTCCAACCCCCTCTTTTTATCATTATCTGACCCACTTAGGTTTGGTGTGTTCTAAGGTCTGAGATCTGCTTATCCTAGTTTGGTGCATTTGTAAAAAATTCCCTTTTTCTATCAGATTGTACATTGCACTAGCCACACCTAGTCCAGGAGGATGTTGATCCAGTTTGAAGGTCCAGAGCTGATGGATATCCTTACTAGTTGTGTAGATCTTCAAAATACTTTAGAACTTGTTTATTCAAATGCACAACATAGTTAAACATATTTATCTAACCAAGCACATTAGACAGGATGAACTAAAAACATATAATGCCAATTATGATTTACAACTTGTGAAGAACTTTATTTGGGAAAAATATAACAAGAAAAACTGAACTGGTTCTGGAGTTGAGTAAGAATAGAGGATTGGGCTAAATTGAATCTGGGAAAGTATGAGTTGTCTTTAATGAACTAAAACTGCTCACTGCTGGAGGGAAATTAGCTTCTTTATAACAAACAGTATTCTAGTAATGATTTCTTACCGTAAATACAGGAATAACCAGGATTATAAATACCAATCATTAAGTATTTTTAAGCACCTACTATATGCCATGCACTTTTGCTAAGCAGCAGGGATATAAAGGCAAAAGCAATTTTAAAAAATGCATGTTATTTGTAAAAAGGGTCTGCAACATGTTAACAAAAACAGTGAATGTTCAAGAAGGTGATCAAAGAATATTAATGAGGATTTTTATATCTACAAAAGGAGTTACATTTTTGTTTTGCTTTAAATTTCAATGTGAGAAGGCAGTGAATCAAGGGAACTGAGCAAACATTTATTGAATGCAATCTTGCATGGCAGACCCAGTGCTATATGCTGAGATTTCAAAGAAAAATATCACCTACCCTTAATAAGCTTGCATTCTATAAATATTGTATCTATATATATCTTGAGTAAGACACTGCTCCCTCCTGCAGGCTAACATAAGAGAAAGAATAACAGTTTAGTTTTTAGGTCCTCTATGAAGAATTTCTGAGAACACTTGGGCAAGAATTACACAGGAAAAGAAGTTATGGGAAGGTGCTATCAGTATAGTTGGCATGAGAACTAATACCTAGGAAATCGTAAAAATTTTAAAATATCAAAATATGCATTAACATTTGAAAAAAAGATGTATTCATATAGATCTTACACATGAGGAGCAAAAAAGGTAGGAATGAACATTAACAAAGGCATAGATGTAGGAATCAGTATCATGTTTCTATAAAAAGGCCTGTTAGGAGATTACCTTGTCTTCAATGGAGAGAAGATTGTCATTGATGATTACTGGTGTTGCCAATGATAGAACCTAGATGGGGAGGGGGTGGAGGAATGGGACCTCTTCTAAATCTATCACAATTGCAGGGGAATTAAGTCCAAGCCCTGCAAACAGCTGGATAACACTTGCCCCAAGGAAGCAGGTGCTTTTTCTTCAGCAATGTGCTTGATAGCCATAATCAGGTTTCCTGATTGGTGGTGATTCATTTTAATTGCTCTTCCTGAAAGGCAATCAAACTGAAATCAGGGAAGCAATGGCTGACAATACTCATGTAATAGCGAGTCATCCTCAGAATTTCTTCTTTGTGCTACTTTCCTCCATATTTCAGGTTTCCAACTTTTGTGTCATCTCAAAGAAAGCATTATGGGATTTACTACTGTGATGGTTTATATGGTAATAAAAAAGACTTAACATATGAGGAATACTGGCTATATAACTAACTGGGTAATTGGCTATAGTGGAAAGGAGAGGCAGTGTGTCATAGTGGATAGAGAATTGGCATTGACTGAAGCAAAGAAGATCTGGGTTCAAGTACTGTTTCTGATATATACTGGCCATGTGACCTAAACAAGTCATTTCTTTCAGTGTCCTAGAAAATTATCCAAGAACACAAAGTGCATACTTGCTTTGATATGAAGAAATTCCTCACCTGGGAGTCCTCTATGCAAATGGCATCACAGGTACAAGGCTTATATGTATAAGATAAAAACTTCACAACCCCTTATATCTTCAGAAAGGTCCTGAGCTGTTCAAACTTAAGCTGCATTGATACCTGCCAATTTGGTAAAATGTGTCTGGGGGTGAGGAGAGAACAACAGCTTCTAAAATGTCTCACTCAAACCCACAGAATCATTGAAGTGGCAGAATTAGGTTGAGGGGATTGTGATCATCAAGTCATGGAGTCAAACACAGGAAATTGATCAGTTTTTTCTTAAATTTCTTAGCATCAACTTACAGATAATTTTCCCATAGGACAGGTAATTGTGAACACACCGTGAGGGAACAAAAACATAGCACATATTTAGATAGAGAAAGGGAGAAAATATCAGAACTTGGAGCATTGTCAGGAGCAGACAGTTGGTTTGGAGGAAGGGATATTCAAACTGGGACTCCTAGGCAGCAATAGACATGACCTTACTAGATTTTTTGGGGTCAGAGAAAAAGGGGGTTCAGAGAGATAAGTTGAGAGGATGTCAAATATGAACTTCATTTACTTCTGCATTTTCCTAGTGCTAGCCATAGTGTTTATAATCCTTTGGGATTTATGCCTCATGGATCAAACAGGAATTTATAACAAGGAGTACACATACACACCTATATACATAAATGTGTGTTAATATACACATGCACACACACATCACTGATGGGGGAAGGTCTAAAATGCTTTCAATGAAAATAATCTAATGAATGATATAAACTATATTTCTGTTTTTTCATCTCCTTATACATTGCCTCAAAACTGATGTGGATACTTCCAATAGATATGTTAATAATCCAAAGTGTATGCTACTGCTTTTCCATAGCTATTAACTATCATTATATTTTAAGTCAGTGCCATCAGTTCTGTCTAGGCTGTGGAATGCATCTTTGATCCTTACCTCTACATTTAGATTTACAGAGGTACAGACCTCTACTTTCAAGATGACACAATTTGGAGAATATAGATTTCACTGTTTCTCAAAGGGAAAGTCTGAACTATATTATTGTTTGGACTGGTAATTTTCCATGTTTGTAGTTTGGTTTTCTGACTGATCACTTATCTGGATAGAATTTGGATTTTAAAATTTTCATTTGGTAAATCTCAATTTATTTTTTCTAAAACTGACCTAACAGTAGTTGCATCCACTCTGTTTATTTTGTAATTCCTTCTACACTTAACAGGTCACACACTGCCTGTGTGCTCAAAATGCTCATGAATTTCTACTGTGTCTATTCAGTTTT
>JAQQSU010009619.1:0-12645 GCA_028627135.1 Pseudochirops cupreus | reverse complement strand
ATTTTTTAAAGTGTTAATTTCTTCAGTCAGGTTGTTGACTCTCTTTTCATGATTTTTTTGCATCATTCTTATTTCTCTTCCCAATTTTTCTTCCACTTCTCTCATTTGGTTTTGAAAATCTTTCTTCAGCTGATCTCTAGCTTTTAGGCAATCTTCATGTTTCTTTGGAAGCTTTTGTTGTGGGAGCTCCAACTGTGCTGTCCTCCTCCCACTCCCTGACTTGATCCTTCTTTTCCCGAAAGAAGGAATCTAGGGTTTGATTGGTGTTCTTACTTTGCTTCTTATGCTTACTCATGATTGGTCAATTCATGATTTTTTTTTTTAGCTTTGTGGAGCTCTGCTTCCAGAGGGGAAAGCTCTGTCCCAAATCACTGGGGTTTTCCCAGCTGCCATAGCTTTTAGGAGGCTGCTGGGACACTCCCCAACTCCGGCTCACTGAAAAGACACCCCAGAACCACCACCCAAGACCGTCATCCAAATCCTGGCCGCTCAACGTGAGAGCACTTGGCCTCTGAAGGATTGCTTGGTCCCTCTGCAGTCTGCAGGCTGGGAGCTCTGAAGTGGCAATGTGGAGGCAGGTGCAAGACCTCCACTTCTGCGGCCTTGTTGCCCTGGAGGCAATTTGGCCGGACCGCTTTTCTCCCCCAATTTCACTGAGGTCCACTAACCTAATTCTGGGAACTGCTACAGCTGCCGCAGATCTGCTCTCCCGAAGCTCCAGCTGGGGCTTGGCTCTTCTTGTCCAGTTGCCTCTAGGGCAAAGCCACAGTTTCAGGTTAGGCTGGTTTTGGCTTGCAGAGCTGCAATGGTTCCTCGTAGCTGAGCTGACTTTAGCGTTTTGGAGTTCTAGAATTTGTTTAGAGTCATATTTTATGGGTATTTTGAGGTGACTATGTGAGAGCTGTGATATGTTGCTGTTCCTATGTGGCCATCTTGGCTCTGTCCCCAACTATTTTACTTTTCAATAGAATATTAGAAATTTTATTTTACTTGTGATTTTAAAATCCGGATATTTCATGCCTGATTTCTCCCCTGATAGGGAGCTCCTGGAGAAGAGAATGTTTCTATAAACACAGATGAAAATTGTTCTAAAATTTTGGGTCTTAGAAGTTGTCTGTGGGTTCTGAGAGGTTAGATGATTTACTCAGTCACATAGTGTTGTCAGAGGCAAGCCTTGAACCCATGTCTTTCTGACACCAAGGCTATTTTACTTTCTTACTAACACGCTAGCTCTCACAGGTCATTGATATTCAAATTGATCTCTAACATTGATTTGGATGCTCTCTCTAATGATATAGAACACAAGCTATGTATACTTGCATACTCTGACTCTTGTCTTTATCCTCCTATAATTTCAACATGGGCATCCCTCCAAATGCTGTACCCTTTCTTAATGTGGACTCTCTACTTATTATCCCTTTATTTTGCCACATACCATCTTCTCTATGTATACATTTTCCTGATGACATCTTTGATTCTAGTTCTTCGATAGTCTTTATTTGTTAAAGGATAGCATTTATTCATAATCACCACAAGCCTTTCCATTGTCATTTTAAGGACATTCATTTTAAGTTCTTTGGAGACTGGTTTTTCATGTCTTGTGACCATAAAACACCAGTAGAATGCTGGGGTAATGCATATTTTCCAGCATTTGTCTCTCCCAGGCTAAGGCCAGCTACAACTATCTCTCAGTTCCCTAGACATTCCTTTGAGGAGCTGGAGTGACTCTTCTTCAATGCTATTATTGGCTCCATATGAATGTGCTACTCTAGCTATGTGGCATAGTGGATAGAGTGCCATTCCTGAAGTCAGGAAGCCTCTTTTTGAGTACAAATCTGGCCTCAGACACTTCCTAATTGTATGACCCTGGGCAAATTACTTAACCCTGTTTGCTTCCGTTTCTTATCCATAAAATGAGCTAGGGAAGGAAATGGTAAACAACTTCAGTATCTATGCCAAAAAAAAAAAACACCCAAAAAAACCCTTAAATGGAACCACAAAGAGTTGGATATCCCTGAACAACAACGAACTCTATGTGTTAGCTACTTGTATCTAGCTTCATAGTTCCATTTGATCAAATAATATTGAATAGCTTTTATAAAGGGATATTTAATTTGGATATATGACAATAATGGAAGTACAAACATTCTTCCCACATATACCTCGGGAAAATATTCTCTCTATAGTGCCTTGGTTGAGGGTGAGAGTGGGCTCAGATAAAATATTTTCTATATAACATTGCTTCCACCAAGTTCATATCTAAAACCCAACATCACTGCTTGATAAGTCCTTGCCTCAACTAACCTGGGCTACATTTGGAAGGATACTCATTGCTCCTTGGGGCATTGATGCTGAACTGACTCCAAAATTTAGTAAGGATTAGACTCTTAGATACTCGAACTCCTCAAATCCCAAATGACACATTTTTTCTGACCTTTTGAAACTCACAAGGTTATAACTTTCAATTTCTTTCACCTAAAATTTAAGAACCAAAGCCAAAGTAGGCAAAAAACTGAGAGATAAATTCCTATTGACATTAGATAGAGAGAAGACTTGAGCCTTCTTTCTTTTCATATTTTTTTCTCATTATAAATCATCAAGAAGAAAGATGTCATTCGAAGACAAGAGACCAAACCAAGGGAGAGAAGAGGCCTAGGCTCTTTTCAGCTACACCTTTTGAAAATACTCCCCTAGTCAATAAAAAATTCTTTTACTCACCACCTGGTGATCAGAATGGAACAATTTCCAATATGTCTACAAATTCACATTAAGTGAAGTTTTTATATTTGTCTACAAAACCAGTAAATGAAATGGCTACTTCATATAACAAACTTACTACATTATGCCAGGATTATCTCTAGCATAAACTTTCTAGAAATGGAGTTTTTAATTCTGATGAGAGAAACTTTTACCCACTATTGTTTCAAGGATCTGTTGAAGTCATTTTGAAATGAAGTAAATTATACATTTGGCAAGGTCTTCAAAAATAAGTTAGGTTGCTGTAAATTTTGTAAAAGGAAGGGTTAGTTTTAGTAAAAACCATTATAGGTATAAGGTCAATTCATTGGCCTCATACTATATATCTGTTTCAGATAATGTGTTTATTATTAATGTATTTATCAGTTATTTATATTATTAATTTATTTATTCTAGGCTTTATTTTAGCTGAATTTCACCCTAGTACTGAGCTCCAGTGGAAGTTGAGCTATCAGAAGTCTTTAAGATATTCAGCAATGTAAAGAGGGAAGATAAACCTACCCATGAAGAAAACCTTCACCTTTGACTTACTTTCTGAGCCTCTGCTCTCTGGCTCAGAATTGGTGGTTAACAAACATTTGTTATATTGAATGGAATGTTCAGTTATTCCAATAATCACAAAGAGCCCAAGAAAAAAAGCATAAAAGGTCTGAAAATATTTACAATGAAACTGTAGGTTGTAAAGGCAATCTAATACACTTATTTAATTTCTCTTCAGAGACAAATTTTCTCCCTCTCCTTTCCCAGACAGGTTTTGATTTGTGCATGGGAAAGCATGGAAAGGATAATCAGTAACTTGAGAAGGCTGGCATTAGTGTTTTCCTTTTTGCCCACTAGATGGCATGTATAGGTTTCCAAATACCTTTACAAGTGTTTGTGTGTCACCTTGGTTTTACCAGAACTATAAATGAGAACTGATTTGGTCAAATCGATTCATAAATTCAGTTTCCAAATTTGGTAACTTTAGAAATCACGATCCTGTCTTCCAACTTCTCTAAATTTTTTTAAAAGGGAAATAAAAACTGATAGAAAAATAAGGTTTCTAATAAAGCTTTTAAGTTTAACTTCATCAGTAGCTCTTGGGAGTACTTGTCTCCATCAATAAATTTGTAGCTTGAAATTCTGTAATTAATCCTTGCTTAAGTGTGCATGTAAATTTCCCCATGAGACTTGATGACTCTTGTTTCTTAAGAAAGATCTCTCCAAATTTGTGTGTATTATGCATCGAATCTCTTTCTTCTTATCTTTTCACAGTGTAAGGTTCTGGGGATTCCTGTTAAGCAAGGGGAGGTTGAAGATTACATTGTAACTTGATAATCGATTTACTTTTTTTTTTTGGTGACAACAGGAAAAAAAAGTATGCAATACACAAGGCAAAGCCTCATCCTTCCTCCTCCATTCTTCTGGTTTAACTATTTTGATTTTAATTTTATCTGCTTTCTGATCTGAAATTCAGTTTTAAGTAGCCTGAGTCTCCTCTCGAGGGTGTTTGAGTTTCTTTTGGAGGGGTCTAGAGAACGAAAAATGAAAAGTCCCAATTCCTATTGTGGAGGTGTTCATTTCAGAGAAGGGTGTGTTCTGCAAATTCAAACAGCACCCAGAGATAGTTGCCTAGGGCACAGAATACATCTTTACATTACACCTTGAGCCAGCGTATTTCATATCACTTCGTTTTTATTACATGTACCATAAATGACTGTAAAAGTTTGCAAATCTTTCGGAAAGACCTTGGCAATTAATTCTTCAGCAGGAAACCTACCAGAAAAAAAAAATCTCGCCAGATTTTCCAACTGTAGTTTTAAAAAACGTCTGTTTGGGGTATTAGAACTTCGTACTGATATTGATGGTCCATTTTCCTGATGTCTTGAAAGAGTTTGTTTTCAAAATTGTATCCAGGAACAATCTCCAGTATTGGTTATGAATTCATGTTCACAGGTACACTATATAAAGGACATTTGTGTGGCCTTAGGCAGTCTTTATCATGATGACTCCTGCTCTGTGATTTGTATGCTTGGTAAGGATGAGTGTTTAGCGGGTGTGGAGAAGGGCTAAGCCCCTGACAGAAGAATCCTCGCCTTGGAGGCCATGACCACTCCTGTTTACACGTCTTGTTAAGGCCCCGCTAGGTCAGGACACAGCTCTATAAGCGATCGGTGCGGAACAATGGGAATGAGCCCTCTTCTGCCACATTATACAATTTAATGAGAGAAAAGTGACCAAGCTGGGAAAGGCTCTCCAGATCAATGATTGACGAGAGGCAGGAAAAGGGAAATCCAGAAGACCTGGGCACAAGTCACAGATTTCGGCCTCAGGCTTATGCTACCTGGCTATAAAGAGCTCGCTGGAGGCAATTGATCAGAGAGCCCCTGCACTACAGCGGATTCGGATCCTAGCAAATGGCCCCAAGGCCCTCGTCACTAAGGTGAAGGAGAGACGTGGAAGGCGCCAGACAGCTTTATAGTTCGAGGAGTAGAGCTTTATAGAGCTTCGAGTTGAGCCGTGCTCTCAAGTTAAAGTCGCAATGATTTTCTGAAAAGCGGGTGCATATGTAGCATGTATGTTGTATGTATGTGTACATGTACGTGTGTGTGTCTTGTGCACGTATTCTCTGATTGCGTGTTTATGGGAAGGGGGAAGAAGGGAGACAGAACAAAGTTGTTCATAGCAATGAAGAAAAGGGCAGCGGGCCCAGATTCGAAGTAATCTGGTTTTAACGTGACTGCAAGTGGTCTTTGACTGTTCCCCCATCCCCCATAGCCTCACTCGGGAAACAAAAGCATACCCCCCTAGTGGCTTGATATCTGACTTCCCTCTCTGATGAATAAAACATCCAGAGGCCTCCAGAGGGTTTTCTAAATTCACGCGGAAGCTGGTTCACCCGGCGCTTTGCCCCCAGGGTCAAAACACGACCCCATTCGTTACATTACGGAACCGCCTGATGCTAGACCTCTTACGACTTGGTTAATTTCAATCTGGTCCCCACAGCGGCTTTCCCCTCTCACAGTCTATTAAACCGAAGTCCCTTTGAAGTGGTCCAGAGAAAACCTCTTTAGTAGGCAGCCCGCCCGCGGGAAAGGACAGTGTCTGTACCAAACAAACGTTCGTGGTAATTCATATAATCTGAGACTAAGCAAGTCAGTCAGTGAATGACCCTTCCGTTAGTCAGATATCAAATGTTGAGATGCACTTTCAGAAAAAGGTCGGGAAAGGTATAATCATTCCTCCCAGTGCTTTCATTTTTTTTTGGGGGGGGGGTGGTACTGGTGTTGAGGTCATCAGGTGATTGCGATATTTCGGTCTCATAAAGCAGCCATAGCCCTAGACATTTGAAATACATTGGAAATTAAATTTCAAGTGTGTTTTTTTTTGGGGGGGGGGTCGCTGAGAGGTAGGGGAAGCGGTATATCACGTCTTCGCTCTTGTTCCCACACCTGGAGTCTCATTACCTGAACGCACTCATCTTCGCCCCGTTTCCCTCTTCTTATTTTAATTAATATCTGAGCTGTTCTTAGAACTGAGAGCACTCATCAACACAGGCAGATGACCGTTGGACCACTTCCTTAGAAAAGCTAACTGCAGTAGGGAAGAATTAATAGGCTACAAGGGTATTTAGCTGAAATGAAAAGTATAGTTGCAAAGGTGTTTTTTTTTAATAACAATTTTTTAATTTAATTAATTTTGACTCAAAAACAGCAGAGAAGATAGTTACGGTTTGTTTTTGTTGCCCCCTGTAACTCCAAGTACTAACCAGAAACTATTTTTTTTTCTCAAGGAAATCTCTTCCATGAATAATCACTCCCTTTCCCCCTCCCTAAATAAAATGAATCAAGGTGCAGCTTTCTCTAGGGAGCAAGATTTTTCATCTGCAGCAGTTTACACCCATGCCCATCGAGAGTGGTAATAAATTATTGTAAGGTTGGAAATAAGTGATGATCGGCAGCGGGTGAGTTGGTCTTAGTTTATTTACTGGAAATTGTTAAATCCAGCAAATAACAGCTGCTTCTCTGATCAGCCTACAGCTCCTCCAATTGCCACAGCTTCCATAGTGTCATTCCCTGATCCCGGTACTTCCCCCGCTCCTCTTTTTTTCTTTACCGGAATAGTGGATTAGCTCTAGTATCTAACTTCTCTAGTTGCTTTTCCTTAACTAGCCTTTCAAAGAAATTTAAACGCTTTAAGTATTGTCTAATACCTCTATGCACAATTCCACCTTAGATTTTTAAGTTCTTTCTTATAATTACAAATCTTGTGATAAATTTATTAAGTGAAGTTTGTACCTGTTTTTATCAAAGTAATTTTAACCAAACAGAAATGCTATTTCTTTTTCTTCTGTGGAGGATTAATACATTAATTCAACAACAACAGCAACAAAAATGCTTTATTAAGGGGTTCCTGTGAAGAATACTGTGTTAGATACTGAAGGAAACAAGACCATAATTGAAATAAGTTAAACACCTTTTAAAAATTAAGTTCCCGTTATATTTTAAGTGTAAAATGGAATGGTTTCCCCCCTCAAGAAGTTTATAATCTAATAGGAGGGTTAGGTACGATATATATACAATAACCATGACATCGGATTGAATGTGACATGACATGGTTCTAGATGTCAAGGAGATAAGACTACAGTAATCCACATTTTAAAATTTGTATTCCAAAATCACGT
Organism: Pseudochirops cupreus; assembly: GCA_028627135.1. Classification (NCBI taxonomy): domain Eukaryota; kingdom Metazoa; phylum Chordata; class Mammalia; order Diprotodontia; family Pseudocheiridae; genus Pseudochirops; species Pseudochirops cupreus. The sequence goes on along the minus strand of JAQQSU010009619.1, from coordinate 5,225 downwards.
AGCTAAATGCTAATATGGAAACAATCCGACTACATTACATTGAAAAAGAAACTATTTCTTTGATTGATAAACCAGATTTCTTATAGCACTTAAGAATATCAGAATGAAATTGGGAGAAGGGGGTTTAGATGTGTGGTTTTGTTGTAGAAAACTTTATCCTTTGCGTTTTGGGATTCATCCAATCAGTAATTCTTTATTATCAAATAGGCAAGAAATAGTAAATCAAAAAACATCACAGACCTAAAATGTCTATACGAGATATTTTAACATTATTTTCATAAAATAAAAACTAAGGATCTCCATAATTAAATATAATTTGCTAATTTTCACTTAGACTCTGCAACTTCCTGCCGACTGTTAGGTGGGTCGCAATGGAAAAGCGGCCCCTATTGCATCACAGTTCATACACATGGAGGTGTTAGCTCTGAGGGACCAAAGAATGTGTTTTGTTTAGGGAGTTCAGATGTTCTAAATACGATCTCTCCCCTTTGTTCTGATTTCAAAAACAGTCAGCAACTTGTTTTTTAAGAGAGTCTTTCAGCAAGAGATTCAGTGCAGGAAACTGAGAAAGTTTAGTAAACCTGATCTAAAAAGAAAAGGAAAAAAAATCCTCTGATCCTTTGATCTACTTGGCATTGTTATAGTCGACTTAAAATAACATCCATCTCCGAAGCTGAAGTAAAAAAAAAACCAAACAAACCTAGAGGATTATGTAACTATTTATCTCATGAAGATAATTACGCTTTTGACCTAAAGCCATTAATTCTTGCAAACACGCAATTAAATTGTTAAGTTTTCCCAATGTTCTTGGCATTTTATACAGTATGATAAAAGTCTACCAGTATCTCTTAATGGTGCTGAGCAACCCTTCTGGACTTCTTTGGTTCCTTGATTGTAGGATGTCTTGGAGCAATCACAGGTACTGGGAAGAGAGAACAGGCATGTAATTAACCAAATAGCCAAGAGAGACTGCATAATAACTTAAGACACAGGAGACTGAGTGGGCCCAGGAAATTCTCCACCTACCCCCGTCAGAGAAAAGTGGCACATTTGCTGAATGAAAATTCTGCTGGCCCAAGGTAGAGTCGGAGCATCTTGCTCCAGCTTCAAGAGGGGGTCAGATCATAGTTTGGTCTCTAGGGGCCCACTTGATTCCCTTTATTGACAATTCCAGTTCCATAGTAGTGGACTTTATTGACTTGGAATTAAATAGGTCGTTGGGTGTCAGCCCCCCCCCCCCTTTCCCCGCCATTTCCAGCTTTAGGAAATAGTACGAGAGACTCTCCCTACCCATCTGGAGGTGCGAGAGAATTTCGAATGCTTCACTTAACTTGCGACGATTCAAGTGGGTTGGGCAGTGGAGAGGGCATTACGTACTTGGAGCCTCTACTTCAGGACTAAACCTGGAGGCGTGCCTGCTATGGTTGCCCTCAGGGCGTGAGAGCGCTTTACTGAAGTGGGGGAGGCTGGAGTGGTGTTGGAGAAATGCTGCTCTAGAATGCCTAGGCAGACACACGTATTGCGGTTCTGTTGGGAATTCTGGAGTGACCGACGATGTCTGGTGGCAGGTGCAGCAGGGAGGGGCAGTCCCAAGACAAGCTCATTTCGTGCACTTGGCAAAGGGAAAGTAGCAGCACCTGGGGTCCCGGGGAGCCTTCAAAGAAGGTCGAGGTTGGAGCTCGCCCGCCCGCCGGCTACTTGCCCAAGGGCCTTGGGAACAGGGAAATGAGCCGGCGGTGGCCACTGCGGCAGCTTTCAGTTTTCATTGAGGCTGCTAGTTACTGTTTAACATCCCCACCCACGTTTCAGTTTGTTTAGTAAATCGATCGGTCCGTAGGACTCGGGCTGCTGCCCTGTCGCCATTGAACAAACCTAATACTTGCTAGAGCATATGGTAAAGTCTTTGCTAGGGATTTAAAAAAAAAATAGAGAAAGAAAAAAGAAAAGGGAAAGAACGAAACAACTTAACCTTCCCTCTCAGCTCTTCACCTCACCGCACCCCCACTCCCCACCCCAGGTTTCTACAAACTGCCTCCTCCCTGAAAAACGCCGCGCCGGACACTGTGGGCGCGGGGGTGGGTGGGGGAATCTACTCCTGGGAGATGCCACTGCTGTTGCCCAGCTGATTGCAACGCCAGAGCCCCAGGGAGCGAGCGACTCCTGCGTCCAGGTGAGTTTCCCCCTGACAGCCGAATGCTGCAGCAGCAGAGTAAGAAGCCCGGTAGCAGCCTCCCTCTGGGCTGGGGGCTAGGCCCACGTGCCCTGGCGCTCCCAACCCGCCTCCCGCGGACCTGAGAAAGGGAAGGCTACCAAGGGGGGCTGAACGTTTACACCCCCTTTTTCAGGTCGGTCGGCGGATGTGAAGCCACTTATTTGATCCTAACCCCGCTCCCTCTCACTGCAGCCCCTGAGGAGGAAGCAGATTTGGGGAAGGGAGTGGGGAGGAGAGATGTGTTATCCAGTGACCAGAGCAAAACAGCAAAGAAAAGTTGGGTTGTTTGGGTGGAGGCAAGAACAATGGTAGCTTCAGGTGAGTCACGTGCCATTCGGGTAGCTGGGGGAGTTCTTTGGCCTAGGGGAGGAGCAGGGGCACGTGGGTGTCTGGGATTGCGGGGTGTTGGTTTTGGTGGCTCAGATTTGAGAGCTTTAGGGCCCTAAGATACTAAGCAGGTAGGCCCTTGTTTGAAGACAGAATTGCCCTTCCTTTCTCTAAGCACCTCATCATCTCACAAATTTCTCCTACTGATGCTCTCCGAAGACCTTCGGGAAAGAGTGCCATTTATTAGCATTACACACACTTTCATGCATATGCATATGAATACAGAAGTTTCCTAAAATAATAGAATGTTAGATATTGTAGCGACAAAAGAGGTTGTTCTAGAGGGAGGGAGCAAGCATTTATTCAATACTTAATGCTTTACAAATAACGCATTTGAGCCCCACAAAAACACAGTGAGGCAGGTGCTGTTATTATCCCCATTTTACAGTTGAATAAACTAAGGCAGATTAGGTGACTCTGTAATGGTTATATAATTGGTAAGTGTCTGAGACCTAATTCCAGATCTTTCTGAGTCTAGCCCCCCTTCAGCACCTAGCTGCCTAAGTATCATCTAATATAATCCTCTGCTTTTACGTGTGAGGAAATCGAGGGACAGAGAAATCTGTTTGTGTAAAGCAACATGAGAAACTGAAACCTCTCCTTGTGAATGGCCTGATTTTCCTTACACTGGATCATGTCATGGCTATATCTAACTTTGTATGTATATCTGTGGGATATGTAATATATTTATATTTTAGTTTACCTTAGAAACTTACTAAAGATTTAAACCTGAGTACATGGATAGTGTGATCACACTACTTTGTTTACCTAGGTGTAAGCCAACATGTGACCAAATTGAACTGTCCATTGGCAGGAAAGTTCACATCCACTCTTCTTAAAGAAGTAAAATTCACTTGCAAGCTTTATTTTATGAACTAAGACTAGAAGATGCAGAATAATGGAAACTAAATTTTAATGAGATATCTTACAAATTATGTAGTTGCTATCCTCTGTTCTTTTATTACCTTTCTCTTCTAAGAGAAAATTCTCTTCTTTTATCTCCCTCTTCTATAATTTTACTAAATATTCTGTCACTTCTTCCTATGTATTATAAGTTCTATATGTATATTATTCCATGCTTTCTTCACCTTCCCTGTCAAATATAGATGACTACAAGTTTGTTTTCATTTTCATTGGTGGTGGTGATAATAAAAGATGAGATGAAGATAATAGTAATAATTATGGCTGCCTTTTATTTACTAGTTTACATATATTATCTCATTTAAGCCTCAAAAGAAGTTGTGAGGTAAATTCTGCATATATCTCCATTTAACAGATGAGGAATCTAGAGCACAGAGTTTAAGTGGCTTGCCTATAATCATACAAATAGTAAGAACCAAAGGTAGGATTTGAATGTATATAATGAGTCGTCATCCAAAAATCAATACAAACATTTATCTTTCATCTTTTCCAATCGGCCCTTGTCATGATTCAGTTAACTAAGGCTGGATTATTCATAGAGAGCATTTACCTGGTACACACACACACACACACACACACACACACACACACACACACACACACACACACACACACTCACTCACACTCACACTCTTTCTCTCTCTCTCTCTCTCTCTGTCTGTCTCTCTGTCTCTCTCTGCGTCTTTCTCTCTCAGAAGTAGGAAAGGGAATAGCATTGATCTGTCATCCTGAGAAACTGATTAGTGGCCTGGAAATTCAGGAATTTACAGAATGTTTTGTGATACCTGACGTTGACTTTACCTGATGAATTTAATTACCTCAAGATATACTAGTCCTTTATTGCTGTTAGTGGCACATATACCAACTCACTAAGGTGCATGGTATGGGGCAGTGGAGCCTTATTAACCTTTGCCTAGTCTCTAGGAATTTATTTGTCCATTTATCCTTAAGACTCCAACCTCTTGACAATTTATGTGTAATCTTTGTGCTAGAAGTGCTAGCAATACAAAAGACTCTGAGGATTATCTGCCTCTCCTCAGTGGAGCTCCAATCTAGGAACCTGAGAAATCCATATTACTGGATAGCCTAGTGTTCTGCTGCTCACATTCAGAGTTAAGTTCATCAGAAATTTTTTGTCATATTGATTCTGTACTATTTAATACCTGTCTGACATGGAGCAAGTCACAATCTTTTTTTTTTTGGTGCCTCAATTTCCTTATTTGCAAAATGAAAGGGATAGACTCAGTGACCTCCAGGTTTCCTCTGATCTATAAATCTATAATTGTGTTATTAAGAAGCAGGCTGTAGGTATCCTTTGTATCATCATATTCTGTCATAGTGGACTATGTGAGCCCAGTTGCCCCTTTTTGTTCCTTCTATGGGATTAGTGTTGCTGGACTGAACTGCTTCCTCACACAGGAACTAGCAGTCAGAGAGCTTGTGGGGCAATTTTTTTCCCCTCACACTCATGCATCAGCAAGCACCCCAACACACCCAGGGTGGCTTCTAGTACAGGTTCTTAGATCTGCTTTTCTAAAGGAAAGCAACTCAAAGTGGGTTAACAATCTTACTTTAATCAATCAAATACCATTTAACTAGTTCAGGGGGAAAAGTCAGCACCCTGAACTTCAGAGAATACAAACAGAAGTTACAAACAAACAGAAAAACAGATCAGCAGACGGCTTCCAGCGTCTGACCATTACAT
>JAQQSU010009618.1:0-12645 GCA_028627135.1 Pseudochirops cupreus | reverse complement strand
TGCTCTCCAGAATGGTTGTATCAATTCACAACTCCACCAACAATGCATTAGTGTTCCAATTTTTCCACATCCTCTCCAGCATTTGTCATTTTCCTGTTTTGTCATCTTAGCCAATCTGACTGGTGAGATGTGGTACCTCAAAACAACATGATGCTTTTCAATCCCAGAAAAAAATTGTTGGCCTGAGTATACATAAGAACCTATAGAAATAGAGAGAGAGAGACAGAAAGAGACAGAGACAGAGACAGAGAGAGAGAGAGACAGAGAGAAGGAGTAAGAGAGAAGGAGACAGAGAGACAGTGAGAGAGAGAGAGAGGAAATGAGAGACAGAAACAGAGATAGAGAGGGAAAACTGAAAAATAGAAGTATAACTAGAGTAATTTTACATATGTGTATGTGTGTGTGTGTATATTTGTAATCTACTGGTAGTCATCTCTAGGGAGGGGTGGGAAGAAAAAAAGAAAAACATTTATATGATAATTTTGTTGTATATTTGAAAGAAATAGCAAGTTATGTGCAGTAGATTTGCAGTTTCATGTACTATCAGTTTTTTTATTGTACTATGTTATGGAAATGCTTGTTTTATTCTGAGAGAAAGAAGGAAATAAAGGAAAGGAAAGAGAGAGAGAAAGGAAGAAAGGAAAGGAGGGTAGGAAGGAAGGAAAGAAAGAGGGAGGGAGAGAAAGAAGAAAAGAAAGAGGCAGGAAGGGAAGATTCATTCAACCAGAGTCTGGTGAACCTGACTTTGATTCCTAGCAAAATTCTCCATGTTATTTAAGGGATGAATTAAGGGAATTATGTAGATAGTATTTGAACCCAACTCTTTTTACAAAATTTTTGTCAACATCTTGTTTTTGACATCACAGACGTTTCCTGATGTCCTAGGCCCTCACAATTGAATCCTTTCTTTTAACAAAGAAAAAACAGCTTTAAAAAAAAAACCCCTAAACAAAGTGACCAGGTCTAATGACATAGGCAACATACCATACCTAGAGGCCGCTATCTCTTTACTAAACTAAGGAAAGCGTGTTTCATTATCTATTTTCTGGGAACAAGATTGGTCATGGCAACTAATAAAGATTCAGCTGCCTCCTACCATTGTTTCTGTTTACATTATTATAGTTACTGTGTGTATTGTTCTTCTAATTTTGTTTTCTTCATTCTGCATCAGTTTATATGTTTTCCTATGTTTCTCTGAGTTTCTAATAGTCCTCATTTCTTATGGTGCAATAATGTTGAACCTCATTCATATGCCAGTTTGTGCAGTAATTTCCCAATCAATGAACATCCATCCACTTTGTGTCTATTTCTTTCCTGCCACAAAAAGTGCCATCATGAATATTTTGCTATACCTGGGTTCTTTTTTTTTTTTTTTACTTTGACCTCTTTGGGGATATGCCCAGGAGTAGCATCACTGAGTCATTGGATAAAGCATTTAACAAAATATTTCTTGCTATCTATGTTGACAAAATGGAGACATGAGCTAGATGATAGTATAATTAGGTTTATTTGGACCTGGACTGAAAAGAATAACCATTGGTGGGTCAATGTCAGCTTGAGCATTGTTTTCAGTTCTGTACTACATGTTTTAGGGAAGACTTTGATAAACTAGAGTATATCCAGAGTGGCTTGACCATGAGAGTGAGAGGACCAAAGACTGTGTCTCCTATGGATGGACAGATGGATGGATGGATAGATGGATGGATGGATGGATGGATGGAAGAAACTGAAGATGTTTAGTCTGGAGAAAAAGATTTTAAAAGAGACATATTAGGTACGTTCAAATATCTGGAGGACTGAGGCAGCTAGATGGTGAAGTGAATAGTAGAGCACCAGCCTTGGAGCCAGGAGGACTTGAATTCAAACCTGGCTTCATACACGTAATAGCTGTGTGACCCTGGACAAGTCACTTAACCCCAATTGCCTATCAAAAAAAATCTGAAAGAATGTCATGTGGAAAAGAGATTAGACATTCAATTTGTTCCCAGAAGGCAGAACTATAAATAAATCCTTTATGAGAATTGGCTTTATCATAATAAACCTGCTGGACCAGAAGCCAAAATTCACCTGAGTTTGAATCCTGCCTCCTACACCTACTAACCAGATAGATCTAGATAAATCTGTAGATAAATAGATAGATAGATAGATAGATAGATAGATAGATAGATAGATAGATAGGTGGATGGATGGATGGATGGATGGATGGATGGATGGACAGACGGATGGATGGACAGACAGACAGACAGATAGACAGGCAGATGGATGGATAGACAGATAGAAAGATAGATAGACAGACAGAAAGATAGATAGATAGATAGATAGATAGATAGATGTGTGCATACATATATCACATAGATAGATAACATTTATATAGCCTGTCTTATGTGCCAGGCATTCTGCTAAGCACTTTATAATTATTTTCTCATTTGAGCCTCACAACAACCTTGGGAAGTAAATGCTATTATTATCTCCACTTTACAGTTTAAGAAACTGAGAAAAACAAGTTAAGTAATTGCCCAAGGTCATACAGCTAGTATCTGAGGCTGTATTTGAACTAGGACTTCCAGACTCCAATCCCAGTATTCTATCCACCATGCCACTCAGCTGCATATAAACATGAAGTCCATTTAAGTCATTTAACCTCTCTGACTCAATTTCCTCATCTGTCAAGTAGAGCTAGTAAAGTCAGGAGCATCTATCACTCAGGGTTATTGAGAGAATCAAATGAGAAAAGAAGTGGTAGACTCAAGGCAAAGCATGAGAAATACATTTTTTTGACATGACCAGTGAGGGAATTTGTTTTGCTAGACTATGAATATATGAGGGTTTTGTTTTTCTTATACAAACCTCTACTAAAGTTTTGTTATTCTTTTTTGCCACAAAAGTAGGAGAGAAAATAAATATTTGTTCATTTAAAAAATGCAATTTAAAAAGAAAAAGAGGATCAAATATGACAATGTATATAAAGTACTATGTTGATGAGTTATTATTATTTGTTCAACAAACATTTACTAAGCACTTACTATATATAAGATACTGAAGTGAAGAAATAGAAATAAAGTTAAAGAAAACAGCACTCAAGAAGCTTGCTTTCCACCCGCAGCTGAGGTTGAAGGTGTTTGCCACAGTGGTACATAAGGCAGTTTGTCTCGTCATGGGAGCAAAGGAGACAGACAAATAACATAACTGAAAACCTGAGGAGGGAGAGATCATTTTCATCTGGGGATGGGGTTAGGAATGGGGGTGGGGTGGGACTGGAGATACTGAGAGACTTTGTGAAGGAAGAGGCAGCTAAGCCAAGACTGGAAGGGAGATAAGGATTCTGGAAAACAGAAGGAGAGAGTGAATCAATCCCAGGGGGATGGAATGGTGCATAGGGGCAGAAGATGCCTTATCAAGTTTGAGGAAACAGCAAGCAATCCAGGTCGACTGACAAGTAGAAGTAGAATATATCAAGGGGAGTGATGGATAATAAGGCTAGAAGGGTAGGATGAAACCAGACAGGTTAAGGAGATTGTATTTTATCCTAAAGGCATAGGGAGTCACTGAATATTTTGGAGCAGGGGAGCCACATGACCCAACCTTCATCTTAGGAAGATTATTTTGTCACTTATGTATAGTATAGTATATCTGGTCACTGGACCCAGATGGCTCTGGAGGAGAAAATGAGGCTAGGCTGGTGACTTTGCACAGCCCTCCCTCATTTAAATCCAGTTCACTTGCAAGTCATGGCATCACCTTCCTGATGTCAGGATCCTCTTCGAGAGCAAAGGACAAACAACAAACAGTATAGATTGGTGAAGGGAAGAAAATGAAGGGAGAAAGACCAATTAAGAGGTTGTCATTATAGTTTATGCAAGAGATGATGAGGACCTGAGCTAGGGGGATGGCTCTATTTATAGAAAGAAGGGGACAGATTTGAGACATGTTGCAAATTTAGAATTGACTAGTTGGCAACTGATTGGATTTAGTAGGTGATGGGGAAAGAGGAGTCAAAGATGGCTCTGAGGTAGAAGTAGAGGATGGAAACTTCAGAGAAGTAAATTTTTATTCTATTTCAGGCAAAATCAAATATCCAAAATAGGAAAAAGTTGCTTCAAGAAGTAATGAGTTCCCTCATCACTGGAGGGTCTACAAATGGAAGCTACATGACCACTTGTCAGGCAGGATATAAAAGGGATTCAAGTATCAGTTAGACTAAGTGGTCCCTGAAGTCCTTTCCAACTCTTGAAATTCTGTGGATCCCCTACACAACTTACACTAACTCCTAAGAGGTTATCTAGAAGGAAGGGAGGATGATGCTTCATGTGTTCACTGATGAACACATCAGCAGAGAAAATAGAGTGCAAAGGCAGAGATGGTTGGCCAAATGCTGACTCTCATACAGGGGTCCAAACTTGGGAACTGAAGCCAAAAATGATTTATCCTAGGATTCCAGTTCCTGATTTCATCTTGACATCTTAGGGAATTATAGGACCTTTGATAGATCTAATCTTACCCCTTCATTTAATATATGAAGAAACTTAATGCCAGAGAAAAGAAGTGACCTGCTCAATGTCTTGAAGCTAGTAGATGACAGAATCAGAAATTTTGAACCCAAGTCCTCAATTACATTATGCTCAAAAGCATAGAAAATGAACCAATATCAATATTATATTTATGTATATGTATGAAGTATTATGTACGTTCTGACTAGCATAGGATCTAAACACTTAAAGGAAAAGTTAATTAAATTTCAGGGGAAAATAGATAGTTAAAGTATTATATGGAAGGACTTCAATGTATCCTTTTCAGACCTAAACAAACCCAACAAAAAGATAAACACACAAAAAAGCTAATAACCTGAATAGACTTTAAAAATTGATAAATAGCAATAGAAAGAAGTGTTCATATTTCCCTGCTATGCATTGTACCTTTATAAAAATTAATCATGCATTGGGACATAAAAACCTCACAAACCAAAGTAGAAAAACAGAATATTGAACCTAGGACTTTTGACCTCATTCAAGTTAGGGGCAGCAGTCTATTGATTTTTTTTTTGAAAGTTTGGTTGAGGGGCAGCTAGGTGGTGCAGTGAATAGAGCACCAGTCCTGGAGTCAGGAGGACTTGTGTTCAAATCTGGCCTCAGACACTTGACACAAAAACTAGCCATGTGACTTTGGGCAAGTCACTTAACTTCAACTGCCCTCCAAAAAGCAAAAAAAAAAAAAAGTTTGGTTGAGTTTTGTTGTTGGTGATGGTATTTTGGGTTGTTTTTAGTTTAGTTTTGTTTTGTTTTACTACATCATATTGCCTATTCAGGGAGCTGGCATTTCCCTGGTCCTAGATTCCATAGTACATTTCCCATTCCCCCTGCCCCTACCTGCTCTGCCCCTGTCCACTCTCAGTAATCTATTTTTAGGAGAGAGCCTATGGACACCTCTGTATGTATGTGTGTGTGTGTGTGTGTGTGTGTGTATCCATCTATCTATAGATAGATAAATATATCCAGAAGCAGAGTCCTACAGGGAGATTATTTTTTTGTTGTTTGTTTTTTGGGTTTTGCGGTTTTTTTGCTTTTTGGAGGGGTAAAGGCAGGGTAGTTGGGGTTAAGTAACTTTCCCAAGGTCACATGGCTGGTAAGTGTTAAGTGACTGAGATTGGATTTGAACTCAGGTCCTCCTGACTCTAGGGCCAGTTCCCTATTCACTGTGCCACGTAGCCACCCCCTTCCAGGGAGATTCTAATGGGTAGAATTACTGATTTTCCTCCACAAAAATAGAAGAAATACTCAAAACTATAAGAAAAATGGATATTTCTCTCACTTTTGTGAGTCCTATATAGCTTTGGATACACCAAACTCCTATGGCTTTCATAGACTTCAACTTTCCCCAGTTTCCTAGTACTCTAGTTGCAGGATACCTTCGCTGTCAGGGGCTGTACTGCTAGAGTGAGCCATCATTGGTAGTCAGTACTAGTCACTGATCCCCTTCATTCATTCAATAAATACCTGTCCTGTATAAGACTTTAAGCCAGGCACCAGAAATTCAGAGAAAGAAACAAAACAATCCTTGCCTTCAAGGAATTTAGACTCTAATAGCAAAAAACCACCCATCCACAGATAAATCAATACAAAATAGATTAAAGTGTAAATACAAAGACATTTCCTCCACGGGAGGGTACTAATTAGCAACAAAATCAAGAAAAGCATTCCTGTAGGGTTAGCTCTTGAACTGACTCTAGATAAGAGTTAGGAATTTCAAAAAGTAGAGTTGAAAAGGGAGGACATTGAAGAGGCAGTATATTCCAGCCTGTGCAAAAGCTCAGTGATTGGAGATGGAGGAACAACCAGTAGATCAATGGAATGTGGAAGATCAGATTTGTGGGAACTAGGAGGGGGGAACCTTTGAGATCATCTCAATCACCCCAAATCATTGCTATTCAACTATTCTTAGAGACATAAGAGGTGCTTCATTTATCTCCTATTTCATGAAGAAACTGAAGACCTAGGTCATATATTACCTAATTGGATCCTCATGGAACCTCTCTTTGGCAGTAGTAGTAGTAGGAATAATAGCAGTAGCAGAAGCAGCAGTGATGATGATGGTGGTGGTGGTGGTGGTGGTGGTGATGATGATGATGATGATGATGATGATAGCAGTTAACATTTATATAGGCAGCTAGATGGCACACTGGATAGAGCACTGGGTCTTTAGTCAGAAAGACTCATCTTCTTGATTTCCAATCTAGCCTCAGACACTTACTGTGTGACCCTGGGCAAGTCACTTAACCTTCTTTGCCTCAGCTTCCTCATCTGTAAAATGAACTGGAGAAGAAAATGGCAAACCATTCCAGGATCTTTGCCAAGAAAACCTCAAATGGAATCATGAAGAGTTGGACAGAACTGAAAAAAATGACTGAACAACAATATTTATATAGCACGTTAATAAGCACTTACTTAAGCATTGTGTGAAATGCTTTACAATTATTTCCTCATTTAAACCTCAGAACAACCCTGAAAAGTTAGTGCTGTTATAATACTCATTTTGCAGATAAAGCAAATAGAGATTAAGTGACTTGCCCAGGGTCACTCAACTAGAAAGTGTCTTTGGTCAAATCTGGACTCAAGTCTTCCTGACATCAGGATCAGTTTTCTGTTTTCTATCCACTGAGCCACCTAGCTGCCTCTGGCAGATGGGACTGTGATTATTCCCCCTTTGAGCAATGAGTAAACTGAGGGTCAAAAAGGTAGAATGATTTTTCTAGGTGAGTCAATAAACATTTATTAAGAACTCACTATGTGCCACACACTGAGTTAAGCATTGGGGATACAAAGAAGAACAAAAGTCTTCCAGGAGCTCATAGTCTAATGTGGTAGACAACATGCAAGCCACCATATACAAACAAATTATAGACAGAAGAGATTGGTTGTCATCTCAGAGGGAAGGCGTTAGAACAAAGGAGAATTGGGAAAGACTTCCTACAGAAGACAGACTTCTCTGGGACTTGAAGGAAGGCAGGGGAGTCAGGAGCCAGAGATAAAGAGGGAGAGTATTTCAGGCATGGAGAAGAAACAAAGCTGTAGCTAGAATCTGGGTCTCAAATTGGTCCTGGTATAGCGAGGTGGCAAGGAGATGGAGAATAAAATGTCAATTTGAATTCATTTATTCAAATAAATATTTATTTGTTAAGCACCTAATGTGTCCTCCTTTCCAAGCCTCACTGTGCCAGTATAGAGGTGACCCTAGGTTGTTGGGGATTATGCCAGCAGATCAGAGGTTCTATCTTGAACTGGTTGCTGCTCTGGCTTTCTCTTCTGCTGAGGCACAGGACTTTTTTCAAATTTTACCTTCGTTTACCCTCACTTGTCTCTGTTCAGCTCAGCATGCTGCTGTAAGATCCTGGAAATTTTTTTGTGTAGCCATGGACTGGGTAGAGAAATATGTAATTACTTCTTTCTTTTTTTTTTAGTGCATTTCCTGACTTTCCTGAAGCTTTTGTGGGTAATCTGGGCTTCTCTAGGTCCTCACTTGCTCTCATCTTCCCACAATTCCCAGAGCCCAAGTGCTGACAGATCTTACCATTCCAGAAAGGCTCCAAATACAGGCACTCTCTGTATCTGTCCTCCAGGGAAGAACCTAGGTTAATCTGGAGAGGCTCATTCCCTGAAGGCTGGCCACCTTTTGATGAACTTCCAACCACAGCAATTCATGGAGACTACTAATGTATTGAGAGGTCGCAATCTTCACTGAAGGAAGGACTAAGGTTCTCCCCCTCCAGTAATTTTTTAAATTTTTTAAATTTAAATTTTATTTTTAATCATCTCTTTAGATGATGAAGACACCATGCTAATGCTAAGAAGGAAAGTCAGAACCCTTTGGCAGAGGGCTGGGGAATACTGCTTTGGGGGCCATGGTGGAGGAAGCATCCTTCTTAAGTTGTTTTCCTAGGCACCTCTTTGTCCCCTTGTCTGAAGATCCATGTTTGGCTCTGGTTGGAGGCTGGGCCTGGAGCCCAGAATTTCCCAGAGGCCCCATCCTTCCCTATAAGCATCTTCCAGGCACGTCCCACATGGGACCTTGGCCTCCACCCAGGGCAAAAACAAAGCCTAATATCTACCCCATGGTCCTTGTGGTTAGCAATTTGGCACTGCCTGTACTGTTTCTCTGGGAAAAGTTCATGTCCCATTATAGCTCTGTCCCTTCTGTGCCCTTCCATGACCCTTTCCTCTCTGGGTTCTAGGCTCTGATCCAAGCTAGGGGCCTCTGTGCCACTCAGAAAAGTTGCTGTCGCTATTAAAACCATATCTCCATTAGTGCTCTGCCCCAGTTTACATGTTCCTGGAGGCTTGTTTTCTTTCTCATGTACTCTTCTTCCTATGAAAACCAAAAGGGTTGTAGCCTTTTAAATGTTGAAGAGACATAGTTTCTGGGTAATTTAATTATTTTATTAATCATGATAGTTGTTCATCTATAAAAGGATGGTCATTTGATCATCTCTCTTAGATCAAAGACTTCTCCTGGGGTGGGCTTACCGTTTATATGTCCTTGGAAGAGCAGGTGTTCCTGAAGGTGACAATCGATTCTGGTTGGCTAACAGTTAATGAGAGAGTGAATATTATAATGAGACTGGACTATACTACAGTGAGGATCTTGGGATATGTGACTTGGATCACCCAAATTTTGGTCAAAGAGACTTATTAATTACCATATCACCTGTCTGACAAAAAGAAGGATTCACATTTTCCCAGACACAATGAGCTGGAATGCACCCATTAGCCCAAACTTTGAATTTCTCTGTCTTTGATTAGATCTCAACTATCCTGGCTGGGTAAGTCTTTTAGAAAGATTGCCCACACTGGTTGATTTCTGGATAAGGAAGTAGGAAAGGGGGGAAATCTTGGTCCTAATACAATAATTAGTTGTTAATACAAGAGAAAAATAGTCATTTCTCTTGGGTCATAAATGAAAGAAGTAAAAGGACCTTTCAAGACCATCCTTATCCAGCTCCCTCATTTGACATGTGAAGAAACTGAGGCCCAAAGAAGTAAGTAATTTGTTCAAGGTCACACAGTCAGCCAGCCAGTCAAGTGCTGATTATGGGTTTACTATGGGCTAGGTACTGGAGATACAAAGAAAGGCAAAAAAAACAGTCCCTGCCCTCAAGGAGCTTATAGTTGAATGAGGGACATAAAATGTACACAACTTTATACATACAGTGTAAGCCATTAATAATAGATAGAAACCACCAATTGGGCACTGGGGAAGGAAAATACCCATAGCAAATATCAAAGGAAAGGTCTGAAGCTGGGCCTTCTGACCCAGTGCTTTACCCTGGACTACACTCTTTCTTTACCTTGTGCACGCCTTAAACCCTTTGGTAGAATGTGAGCCCCTTGAAGTCAAGATCAGTGTTTCACTTTGTCTTTGAATCCCCAATGCCTACTTCAGTGCCTTGCATGTAGAAGGTACTTAAAAAATGCTTGCTCAGTTGTGTTCCTTTTGGGTAAGAGCTGAACTGGATGACCACTGAGGTCCTGCCCAACTCTCAAAATCCTGTGATTCTACGATTTTACAAATTCATGGAGTTTTTCATAGATACAAGATGTTTTGATGTACAAAGTAGAGACTCCTGACCTCAAAATAGGTCAACACTAGGGGAACTGGTCAGAGCATCCTACTGTTTCCCACCCTTATCACAAACACCCTGGCCCTTAGGGAGAATCCCATCCCAAGTCTACTCAAGCAGAGCCAGAGATAGGGTAAGGGTGGGAATGGGGAGGGAGAAATGTTTTTTTCACCTTGGTTAAGGAAGAGGGGTCTGAAGGAGCTGGGGTTCATAATGTTTTGTTTTTCTCACACAAAAATCTCATTTCACCATGGAATTCATTAACCAAATTCAAACAAACAAAAAACAATGTTCCAGTCCAGTTTGTCATTCTCAAAGAACATCATTTTTTTAAAAGCATCTGTTGAGTTGTGAAAACATACCAAATCTCTGAGAAGCCGAGAGCTAACTTCCGATATCTAATAAACAATGATTAAATGCCTAATATGTGCTGAACACTGGAGATAAAATTAATAAAAAGACTTAACAATGTCTTCTGCTTGGCAGATGCTGGGGTGTGGAAAGAGGAAGGTGGGTCTATAGCAGGGGGACTTCACCTTTCTTGAGTCACAGACCCCTTGGGTAGTCTGGTGAAACCAATGGATCTCTTCTCAGAATAGTGTTTTTAAATAATGGAAGGAAATGCTGAATTTTTTAGTTAAAGGTTAATGAAAATAAAGACATCATTTTTTTCCCATTCAAGTTCACAGACCCCGCTGAAATATACTCTTGGACCCCAAGTTAAGAACCCTTGTTTTATATGGAAGGTGGATATAATACAGGCATGCCTCAGAGATATCATAGGATCAATCCTACACTACCACCAATAAAGTAAATATGGCAATAAAATAAGTCACACAATTTTTTTTGTTCCCAGTACATGTAAAAGTTACATTTATACTATGCTATATTCTATTAAGTGGCAATAATACCATGCTTTAAAAAAATCAATATACATAATTCAAAATACTTTATTGCTAAAAAGTGCTAACCATCATTTGAGCCTTCAACGATTTGTAATCTTTTCTCTGTAGAGGGTCTTTCCTAGATCTTGATAGCTACTAACTGATCATGGTGTTGGTTGCTGAAGTTTGGGGTGGCTGTAGCAATTTCCTTTTTTTCATCATTTTTAAAAAATTACTTTTTATTTTTCCCAATTACAAGTAAAGACAATTTTTAGTGTTTTTTTTAAATTTCAAGTTCCAAATTTTCTCACTACTTCCCTCACCTCTTCTCTCTCTGAAATAGTAAGCAATTTGCTATAGGTTACAAATGTTCAATCGTACAAAGCACTTTACCACATTAGTCATGTCCTGAAAGATGACACAGACCCAAAGGGGAAAAAAATACAGAAAGTGAAAAATACTCCAAAAAAAAAAAAGAAAGTGAAAAATAGTATGCTTCAATCTGCATTTAGACTACATCAGTTCTTTCTCTGAAGGTGGATAGCATTTTTCATCATAAGGCCTTTGGGGTTGTCTTGGGTAACTGTAGCGCTGAGAAGAGTTAAGTCATTATACAGTTTTATTATTATTGTGTACAATGTTCTCCTAGTTCTACTCACTTCACTTTGCATCAGTTCATATAAGACTTTCCAAGTTTTTCTAAAATGTGTCTGCTCATCACTTTTTATATTCCATTATAATCATATGACACAACATGTTCAGCAATTCCCCAACCGATGGGCATCCCCTCACTTTCCAATTCCTTGCCACCATAAAAAAGCTGCTATAAATATTTTTGTATAAATAGGTCCTTCACCCCACATTTAAAAAAATCTCTTTGGGATACAGACCTAGTATAGGTATTGCTGGGTCAAAAGGTATGCATCGTTTTGTAGCACTTTGGGCATAGTTCCAAATTTTTCTCCAGAACTGTTGGATCAGTTCACAATTCCACCAAGAGTGCATTAGTGTCCCAATTTTTCCACATCCTCTCCAACATTTGTTATTTTCCTTTTCTGTAATATTCTATCATATAATAGATGTGAGGTGGTACCTCAAAGTTGTTTTAATTTGAATTTCTCTGATCAATAGTGATTTAGAGCATTTTTTTCATATACTATAGATAGCTTTGATTTCTTCCCCTGAAAACTGCCTGTTCATATCCTTTGACCATTTACCATTTGAGGAATGACTTGTAATTTTATAAATTTGAATCAATTCTTTATATATTTGATAAGTGAGGTGCTTATCAGAGACACTTACTGTTAAAATATGTTTCCCAGCTTTCTTCTTTCCTTCAAATCTTGGTTGCATTGGTTTTGTTGTGGCAATTTCTTAAAATAAGGCAACAGTGAAGTTTTCCACACCTATCAACTCTTCCTTTTATTTGAACACTTAAGAGGCCATTGTAGGGTTTTTAATTGACCTAATTTCAATATTGTTGTGTCTCAGGGAAAGGGAGGCCCTTGGAGAGGGAGAGAGATGGGGAAGGCTAATCAATGATACAATCAGAACACACACAACATTTATTTTTTTATATGAGATTCTTTATTAAATTTTTTTGAGTTACATCTTTTCTCCCCGTCTTTCCCCTGCCCACCACCCCAAAACAGC
>JAQQSU010009617.1:0-12646 GCA_028627135.1 Pseudochirops cupreus | reverse complement strand
TTTGCTTATGGGTGTTTTTGGAGTTTTTCTTCTCTTCTGGCTTTGTGTCTTTGGCATTCCTAGTATCATAATAACTTTTTATCCTTGTTTGTTTACTCATTTTTTAAGAACTCTGATTTTGGCAACCCTCCATTCCTGGCCTGAGAACTCTGGGGATTGAGTTCAAAGTCTGCTCAGAGTGATTAGATGCTTGGATTAAGCTATACTCCTGGCCCACAGTTTCCTGCCCAGGTCACTTACCTGAGGGTCACATTTTTGATTTTGGTCTAGAAAGATGACTCCTGATAGTTTCTCTTTGACTTACCAATTACTAACTAGTTTGTCATTCTCATGTCATTGTTGGAACATTTGGGAAAGAGAAGAGGCATTATATTCATTTCTTCTATTCTACCTTTGTGACTCAGTGCTCTGCTTGGTTTTCATTTTGAAACCTTGAGTTATCCACCAAGGCCAAAATTCATCATTTAGCTGCTATTTAAGTATTAAACTTGAAGAAAGACTTGCCTTTCTCAGCTTTCAAGATACTGATTAGGTTGTATAATATCTGCATCAGAGATCTTCTTGAAGAATCAAGAAGAGTCAATCAAAAAAAATTTATTAAACACTTACATGCAGCAGCTGTTATGCTAGGGGATGGAGATATAAGTACAAAGAATGAAATAATCCTTACTTGAAGGAAGCTTGCATTCTAATATAGTGATTTTCAACCTGGGGTATTTCAGAAGGACTGTGCATGTGCATAATTTAAAGCACATACACGCATACCCCTATACATAGATATATACTTATATATGTACATATACATAGATACATATGTGTGTGTATATATATACATATACATATAGATACATATATATATATATACACACACACACACACACACACACACACACAAATTAAAATGTACAAATATGTATTTTGGAACATTATATATGAATACATACACATATTCCCATGTATTTTATGCATTTTAAAATGATATTTTAAGAAAGGGTTCATAGGCTTCTCCAGGCTATCAAAGGGTTCCCATAACATACACACGCAAAAGTTAAGAATTCCAGTTTTAATGGGGAACTGTACAGAAAAAGTAGTGACCATTCCTTCAGGAAAAAACATCATAATCGACATCCTTCATTCACTCAGGTTACTTGTTTATTCATATCACCCCTACAGAGAAGAGCAGGCATTTATTGCTGACTGTGAAAAGCTCAGTCTCAATGACTGATGGAAAAATTACCCTCCTTTGTCAGTTCACGTAAATAATAATTCATCAAAGAAACATGTGCTCATGAGTTCAGTCTGGTTTGAATTAGAACCATAATGCATTCTTGGGAAGCAGCTGAAGGCAACTGAGCCTCATTAAGAAAGCTCCAGCCGTCATTACTTAAGCATATAAACACTCCCTCCTCATACCATAATGAATTGCATCAAACCTAGCAAGAATGCTGCTTCTCACAGCTGAGTAGGAGTTGCATATATTTACCTGGGGAAGTCACATCTGGCAGACAGTAAAGTTTTGATGAGTCCTTCAGAAACCTGATATGTGTAGTGTTCCTGGAGTCAGATAAGTATTTATCACAGATTGGAAAGAATGCCCAGGGAAATGATTGACTTATGTTGAATCTACCATTCTCTGATAATCATTATGCAGTGAAAAGGGGTTGGATATGATTTTTTTAAAAATGCTAAAGATTCCACACTGAGGCCTCACAAAGTCCAAAGACTAGATGTTCCTCAGATGAATTGACAACAACTCACATACCACTATGCATATCTGGCAGCCAGGTGTTTTTTGGATTAGACAGGAGCCAGCAGCCTTTCCACAAGGGAACATTACTCATGGTTTAACCCCGTAGAGAAAAAGCAATCAACTTTCAGTAACTTGTCCCTTTAAGACCAAGTGCCTTGGAATAACTGACTCTGATCACTTACCTCTCCAAAGAGAAGCACTGCATCATGGGTATACTTCAGCCATCAAGCCAAAACAAGCATTTCCAACTTGGCTTTGTCTGATTGAAGGGTAAAAAAATCATCAGCCTGTATCTGGAGGTCATCTGAAGGGAGGAGCAGAAAGAATTCTCCAGTCATCCAAGAGATAAGGGAGAGAACACAAAGCAAAGAGGTGTGTCATTGATTTAGCACTTTCAGTGAAATCTAGCCTACTCAGACTTATACTAGTCAATCACTGCCTGTCCTTATAAAAAGCTTGTAAAAAAATGCAAAAAAAACACACAATGTTTTCTGGGGACCGTGGCTCCAATGACCTTTTCTGCTCTGTCAGCTCCAAATACCACATCTGTAGGAGCCAAAGCTGATTTTGAGAAGATTTTCACATTTTTTGGGGGTGGGGGGTGGGGGGTGGGGGGGAAACTCAATATAGAGCTCCCTGAAGAAAAGCCATCTATTTGTCAGTGCCACCACTCATGAGTACACAGCCTTCTCTAAATTCTCATGGCACTTCGCTGCAGTGTTCTATTTTTAAAAAATGATTTCATGTTCCTAGATGTAGAATCAGGCATCCAGAAAATTGCACAGGCAACTGGACATTGTCAATTCAGTGTCTGAATCCATGTTGCCCTTGTGACAAATAGGGAAAGGGACACAAAGTGTGTGACTGTTGTAGTTTGAACTCCTCATCATTCTGGGGAAAACCCAAATTTTAGATTTTTGTATTACTCCAAGATCTTTGTGCATTAGAGTCCCTGATGCCTAATAAATAAGTCCAACCCAACTCTGCTTGGAGTATGATTTCATTCCTTTCTACCAGCCTTCTCTATGAGATTACCTTCATACATCTGGGAAAAATTAAACAGATTAGCTTTGTTTCCATGTCCAGTTACTTTTTTGCAACCTATATTTTCTTCTCTGACTTCTCTAAAACAGGAGAGAAATATCACATTGTATGAGAAACAGTAATTCCAAATGAGGATTCTGTTCAGGGATCACTCAACCAGGGGCAAGCATGATGTTATTTTGAACATTCCACTTCCAACATTTGAGTCAGTGTAGGGACATCTTTATTATTAACATTTGAATTTTTTTTTTTAAAGAACCTTCTAACCTGTGGAATCATGTCAAACAGTCCGAGTTTAATCTCGCCAACCAGCCAAACCTCTGCAACATTTCATTTGCATTGTGCTAAATGAAATTATTTATGGGCCAATAAAAAATCAAAGAACTTTAAAAATTTTCTGTTTTTTTTTGGCATAAAATTTGGCTTTTTAATGCTGCTCTCAGCACTTCTGGGCTATAGTAATTTCAAATTCATTTTTTTCTTTTTAGTTATTTGTAAGATTTTTTTACCCTTATATGCAAATATCCCTCCAGAGCAGATAAGTCATGAACTCCCTGAGGATAGAGACTGTTTTTGGTTTCTTTTGTATTTCCTAAGGATATGAGAGTCAAGATATATTTTGGACTAATTACCTTAAATTTTGACCACTAGATATAAATGTTTTTCTAGTTGAATGACTAGAAATTAATTTGGTTTTAAGGATAGGTGTTAAATACAAGGCTAAAGCCCTGTGCTAGGTACCTAGGGTATTTAAAGAAACATTCAATTTAATTCTTACCCTCAGGGAGTTTATAATCTAGTAGGGAACATGACATATAAATGAATGAAAAAAAAAAAACAAGAGAGTTTAGCAAAAACAAGAGAGTTTAGCATTGCTCAAATTGATTTTCCTTTTTTCTTCATACTTAGGTAAATGTCCCTATAAAAAGATGGTGGCTGAGGGAGGGAAGGAAAGGAAAAAGGAAAAGTCAGAAAGAGGGAACCAAATAGTCATAAGAAAAGATGTATAAAGGTGTTGTTCCTCATCTTCCCCAGGAAAGAAGACACTGAAAGATTGAAACTATCAAGATAGTACTTTGTCCCCTGCACACCTGACAAATTATATGAATATAGTCGGAAGATATCTGGTTCTGAAATCAGAAAACCTGGGTTGAAATTCTTTCTTTAATGCTTATTTATTACTTATGTGACCTTGAGCAGCTTATCTAACCTCCTTTAGCTTCATTTCTATCATCTGTTAAGTGGGTGAGTAGGAGTTGGATTTGAAAGTCTCTGAGGTCCATTCCAGTTTTTGATTGAAGATCTCATGATCTTGTAACTTGGCCTTGAAGAGCCTTTGAGTACGTTCAGCTTGTCTAACAAGGAAGTTGTGGAGTTCCTTGCCACATGGATTGGGTAGCCTCCTTTGATTGGGTGTTTGAGTCTTTAAAACTGACAGAATTGAGCTATTTGACTTTTTCAGATGCTCCTTTTTTTTTTTTAACATTTTAATCCCAGTTTAACTTTGTCAGTACTTATTTTTTTTTAAAATTTTCCCCAATTTATTAAATTATTTTTAGTTTTCATCATTCACCTCCATAAGTTTCAAATTTGCTCCCCCTCTCTCCTCCCTCTCTCACCAAGATGATTTTAATCTGATATTACATACATACATTCCTATTAAACACATTTTCACATTAGTCATGTCACATAGAAGAATTATAACAAATGGCAAAAACCATGAGAAAGAAAAAAATAAAACAAAAAAGAAAACAGTTTGCTTTGCTCTGCATTCCAACTCCATAGCTCCTTCTCAGGATGTGGCTGGCATCTTCCATCACATATCCTTTGGAAATGTTTTAAATTCTTGCATTGCTGAAAAGGGATAAGTCTATCAAAATCAGTCCTCACATACTGTGGCTATTACTGTGTACAATGTTTTCCTGGTTCTGTTTCCCTCACTCAGCATCAGTTCATATAAGTCTTTCCAGGTTTCTCTGCAGATGCTCCTCTTTTCAGAGATTCCTATCTGCTGGGCCCAGTGTGGACAGGTGAGAGGGAAAGGACTTGCATTCCCCTGCTTACTTCTAGTTTTAGGTACTGGAAGTGATCCTTAGGGGACCTGGGAGTTCAAGCCATGATGACCTTGCAGCCAGGATTGTGGATAGGATGGTGCATGAGCCAGCCAGACTACCATGGAAGCCCTGAGTAGTTAGAATTCCTGATATCTGAAGAAACTTACCCACTTGTAGAAAACTCATAGAAGATGGGACTGAAGCTCTCTCCTGCTCTCACCAAATCTGCCATACCCCATGTGCAAGAATATGGGGGCATGTAATGCCAAGAGAAGGTAACTTCCAAGGTTCAGATTACCAGCATAGCAAACTTCATTTATTCAGTGACAGATTAAGGCAAAACATTCACAGAATAGAGAAAATCAAAATGTAGTGTAACTCATTCATTTAGTTCTCAAAAGTTCTCAATTCAATTGTAAAGTACCAAGGTCTAAGTATCCTACCCCTGGCCAGTAGTCAAAGTAGCCCACTCCTGGGCAGTACATTCATTTCGTCTCTTCTCAAATGGAGATTGGTTTCCAATCATAAACAAAATACACTCATTTGGTCAATCACAGAGCACAAAAATGTCAAAGGTTTCCCATCCCTGGATCACAACTAAATTACAATACCATCCATTAATGCCAAGCATTTTCTCAAAAGGGGCAGGAGAGCACAAAAGGCCATCTACCTTTAAGCTACAACAAGGTTAAGATATCATCACAGCATTGAAAACCCAAGGAAAGGTCCTTGCTTCATCTTGACATGAGGAAAGTTCTCATCAATCTCTGTTTCTGGGGAGACAAAGCTCAACAAAGCCACAATATACATTGCCAACATCCTCATCAAGTGACTCTCTGCCTGTAGAACAGTCCCAGAACCCCTGAAAACATCAGCAAGGTCCTCTTCCAGGATTTCTGTAAACACACAACAGGAAAATCCTCCTTCAGGGCTTCTGAACCAACAGCAAGGTTCCAGGACCTCTACAACAGCAGCACTGTCCTTCACCAGCAAGTGAATCTGTCAAAACAACATAAAAACAGACAGACAAAATACCGGCATCACAGCCATGCCTCCTCAGTTCTCTGCAACTCTGGGTGGCAGTTCTCAAAAGTCCTGGGCAGCTCCAAATGGCCCTCAGCCGCCTTTCTCTCATTAACTCTGGCCTCATTTGCTTGGACCTTCTCTCTGCTTGGACTTCTCTCTAAATCCATGGCTCCTCCCAGTTCAGCCCTCTCCCTTCACATCAAGAAGTCCATCCCACAAGTGGGATTCATAAGCTCTGGGTTTTAACACTTGACCCCAAAACCAAGCCAACACGGGGGATCTTTAAATTCCATTACCATTACAGGGCACTGATCACTACCAATGAGTATAGAATCCCATACCAAAGGGCTTTGGGACTAGGGTTACAATCCTGAGAGATTAAGGTACATATTTTGCTAAACTGGAGAGAGTAAATTGAGCAATAGTGGTGTGCTGGAGGTGGCTCCTGAGGTCCAATTATCAAATTTGCAGTGTGATTATTTACTTTTTGGTAAACTGCAAATGCTACAAAATAAGGTTCGATTTATTGATTGTCTGACACTAGATTTAAGAAAGTGATGCAGAAAGTGTAAATAAGGCAGATTAAATATAAGAGCCTGACAGGAATACATTTCTTATCCCCAAGAGCTAGTTGTCAAACATTTACCAGCATAGCCCTGAGTCTGCAAGAAGACCTAGAGCAGTGGTTCTCAACCTTCCTAATGCTGCGACCCTTTAATGCTCATATGTGGGCGTATCTGCATGTGGTTGGACCCACCTGGAGATGGATAGAGGAATGGTGTCTTGGTTCCTAAGACCATCAGACTTGAGTTTGAATCAGTTATCTGGCAGAGCTTCTAATCACAATTACTAACTGAGTGCTCTTTTTCTCCACTTGGCTACAATGATAGCAGGAATGGAGGCCACTGCACTGACCTGCCCAGTGCACTAACTTTGCTTGCTCAGACTGACAAGATGCAAGTATTATCAAGACAAGACTCACCCATGTGAATCTGCTGGCTTATAGATGTTATTGCTGCGCTAGCAGCAGGGAAAGGGCAAGTTACCAAAAGAGGCTTTTATATATCTGTTGCCCCCCAGAGTTTTTTATGTCTATCCACAGGTCTCTAGCTGAAGAGAGAGCCTTCTCTTGAAGCAGGAACAAAGAATATCTCTATTTTACAAATCGCTCTTGCCAACTCTGCCCTTCACGCAGGCACATGGCATCTACAGTTATCCCTTCCCCATTGTGGGGTTAGGGGCTCAGCACCACCATGATCTGGAAAATCTGTAGAAAATTTTTTTGCCCCTCAATTTGTGCCAGAGAAGAAGTCTGAATTATTATGGTAGTAAAAGACAAAATGTGTTCATATTATACAATATTACATATATATATAATTTCTGAGTTACTAAACTTCTGTTTTGTCTGCTGGCCTTCCATAAAACTTCCAAAAAATTTCCATTTTTTTTTTAATGCTGACTTGTGATATATCAATACCACAATGGGGAAAGTTACAATGTGGAAGGGAAAACTGTAGTAATCATTTTTTCTGCTAATGAAAGGAGTCTTAGACAAATGTTCTAGGCTTGAAAACTGGATTACACTTTCAAGCCACTTTCTGTATGCCGAGCCTATCGTGAGATGTCTCTAGGTTTCCTGGGTAGCAGTCTATGAACCAAGAGAAGTACATGGGAAATCTCTCCAAATATACTGGGTCCTTTTGTGCCATGGGAATCCATGGCTTAAGGTTTCTGTGAGTATATGATTAACAAGTGATAAAGTGAGGCCAAAAACTTTTAAAGGAGCTTGGAGAAAAAAATATATATGTATACTATGTTTCATGGAAAAGATGAACCTAATCCTGAGCTTTGGGGCAGGCAGCATTAGCAAAGACTTAGAGAGGGAAGATAACTCAGAAGCTATGTATTCTAACACCCTCAGTTTACAGCTGAGGAAACTGAGGCCCAAGTAGATGAAGTCAATTACCCAAGGTGGCACAGGTAGTAATCATCACTTGTAGGATTTGAACCTACAACTTCCAAACCAACAAATAGTATTTTTTAGATGGTGAGGAGACCAACTTAGCAAGAATAAAGTATTCAGAGAGGATGGGGAACCTGCAGTCTCAAGGCCACATGTGGCCCTTTAGGTCCTTAAGTGCAGCCCTTTGACTTCTGTGAAGTTTGGATTCATTCTAAGGGCTGTACTTGAGGACCTAGAGGGTCACATGTGGCCTTGAGGCTGCAGGTTCCACACTCTGATAGGGGGATAGTAGTATATACAGTCTAATAAGTAAGATTGAATCATGCTGATTCTTAATTGTCAAGAAGAGAGTTTAGACTAATGTTTTATAAGTGACAGGGACCCATTGAACATTGAGGTGCGGAGAATAACACTAAAAAGATTAATATGAGAGCATTTTTTAAGACTGTAGAGAAAGGGAAATACAGGAGGGAGGGAGATCAGTTAGGAGGCAGTATGTGTGTATGTGTGTGTGTGTGTGTGTGTGTGTGTGTGTGTGTGTGTGTGTGTGCTCACACACGTTTCAGCTTTATTAATGTCGCAGCAAGCACTCTGGCACATTCAGGGTGGCTGGTAGCACAGGTTCTTTCATCTGCTTTTCTAAAGGAAAGCAACTCAAAATGAGTTAATAGTCTTACTTTAATCAATCAAACATGTATCATTTACCTAGTTCAGGGGAAAAAGTCAGCACTCTGAACTTCAGAGAATACAAGCATAAGTTTCAAGCAGACAAAAAAAAATACAGAGAAACAGAGCAGCAGATAGGGCTTCCAGTTGTCTGACCATTACATCCATATCTAGTTAGTTACCAGAGAAGGAAGCACGAACATCTGGGTTTTCAAAGCCAGGCAGGGGAGGGGGTTGGGGGTGGGATGGGGGGGCTCAATGGCTGCCTAGAGTCTCATGTGGCTAAATCACACAACTCTTCCCAAAGTGAGCCCCAAAGCAAAACCTCACATCAGGGTATATATAGCCTTCTCCTGGCTCAGAGAATGTCACAATCCTCTTGACCCACTGCCCAATCACAAAGTAACAAGGTGTAGGCATTCCTGAAAAACAAGCCTTCCACCACAGGCTCCATGTGACCACATTCAGCCTATTAGGGAGCAGAGTATATTTTCAAATCAGGGAAGGTTCTCAGATTCACTTAAACCTATCAAGGGGCCAAGGGGCAGGGAAGATCTTCAGATTCCTATTATAATAAGCAAGAAAACTACAAGAAATATAAGTATTGAATGGACATTAAGGCTACTTCACAAAAAACTGGCTGCAACACACCAAATTTCTAAAGCCACAATGTTGCCTGGCCCATGCTGAAAAGTACTGTTTCAAATTTTGACATTCTGTTTAGAGTATCACTGTTCTCATAAGTAGAGACTGAGAGAAGTGTCTGCCTGCTGGTTTGTCACTGAGAAAACAGACTCTCATTCCACAAATCCCTGATTAGCAAAGAAACTGGAAGGACATGCTGAAGAATCTTTGAGGCTATTAAGTAACCATTCCAAGATACAGTTGGAAGAATTTCTAGAAGGACAGAGGTCAGAAAAGTTTAAATGTCTGATTGTTTTTTGGAAGTGTTTACTACCCTCACTGTAAATATTGTCTTAATTCTTCATTTTTACTGGTGCATTAGCATTTAGCACCCAATAACTCTCTTATTAAAACCTAAAAAAAGTTGCTATTTCCAAGGATGGGTGAATTTAATTGCTTTTCTTCTGTATAACCTCTCAAATTAATTCAGAAAAAAAGCCTCTTTTTTTCCCCAAGCACTCTCCTCCTTAATCTTGAAAAGAATTTTTATTATTCTGATCCAGTTATATGATGGAAAAAAACACCACAAAACTAAATTATTTCTTGGTGGTGAGAGGATATTCATTGAAATCAGAGGGAATATTCCAGGGTAACAAAAAATGAGAAAGTATTTATCTCCTTGCTGGAGCCTCCCTTTCAGATCTGCCTAAACCTTCAATGGTTTCCTCTTCCTCCAAAATAAATTGCAAGTTTCTTTGCCTCACACATAAGGCTACCCATGATCAAACCTTCTCCGTATCTGTCTACTAGTATTTTTTATTCATTTACACAAATGTTCTCCAAGTTGGTCTTGCCGTTCCCATTTTGATTTGTACTGGGATCTGCCTATATGAAACCAAAACAATTAATAATATCCTTCAAGTTATGTTTCATAATATGTATACTAAAATAGAACCAGTTGTGTGTGTGTGTGTATGTATACACATATGAATTAGTCTCTAAATATGATTTCATTATTGCAGTAAATTCCTGTGAGGAACCACCCTCTATCAAGGCAGGTCAATAACAGTCTTGTGATTTATATCTTAAGAAAGTTCCTATGCCCAAAGGGCTATAAAACTGTGCATATCCTTTGACCCAGCAATACCATTTCTATAGCTGTATCCCAAAGAGATCATAAAAATAGGAAAAAAAACCCCACATGTACAAAAGTATTTATTATAGCTCTTTTTGTGGTGGCAAAGAATTGGAAATTGAGAGGATGCCCATCAATTGGGGAATGGCTGAACAAGTTGTGGTATATTAGTGTAATGGAATATTATTGTGCTATAAGAAACTTCAGACAAAACCTGGCAAGCCTTATATGAACAGTTGCTGACTGAAAAGAGCAGAACCCAGGGAATATTGTACACAGTTACAGTCATATTGTGACTGACTTTCATAGACTTAGCTCTTCTCAGCCATGCAAGGATCCAAGACAACTTCAAAAGACTCACAATGTAAAATGTTCTTCACATCCAGAGAAAGAAATTTGGAGTCTGAAGGCAGATAGAAGCAAACAATTTGCTCTCTTATTATTTTGTTGTTTTGTTTTGTTTCTTCTTTTTCATGATTCCTCCCATTAATTCTAATTCTTCTTTACATCATGACTAACGTGAAAATATGTTTAATATAAATATGTAAGTAGAACCTTTATCACATTGCATGTCACCTTGGGGATAGGGGAGGGGAGAGAGGAGGAGAAAATTTAAAATTCAAAATCTTATGGAAGTGAATGTTGAAAACTAAAAATAAATAAATAAATACTTAAAAAAAAAAAAAAGAAAGTTGCTAATGTTACTGAGAGGTTAAGTAACTTTCCCCAGTTCACACAGTATATGTCAAGGCCAGGAAAGGAACTGAGACTTTCCTCACCAACAGGCCAGATTTTGACTCAATGAGTCACATGGCCTCTTATTTATAATTGAAAATTTCACCAATCTAGTTTGGACTTGTAGAAGAATAGTTTTATAGCCATTTAATGAGGAAAGTAGGCTCTACTACATATAGTATAATTTGCTTTTTTATCAATTAAGAATATACAGTTCCATGATAATGTTTGCACAACTTTGTTAAATACGACATGTAGTACAATAAAACATATATGATTCTTACATTTCAACAGTTCTCATTTTAAGAGCAGTAGCTGGGAAACACAGAAGTCTTGTAATAGAAAAACAGATGCTCATATCATATAACTAGGTGGACATCAATTGGATATAAAGAAAGAATATAATGAATTTCTTGAATATTCTCTGTAGACATAAAAATGTGTACATCCTTAGAGGTATAATACCTTCAGAGAGAGATGTTCTTATCTCCATTACCTCCATTTTATTTCATTAGTTTCATTCTTTTCTTTTTCTTTCTCTTTTCTTTTTGCTTTTTGGAGGGGGGAAGGTAGGGCAATTGGGGTTAAGTGACTTGCCCAAGGTCACATGGCTATCTTTTTTTTGGATTAAGAGTCTGAGACTGGAGGAAGAGTCAAGATGGCAGCATAGAAACAGGAGAACTCTGCGAGCTCCCCCCAATACCACCTCAAAACCTATAAAATATGACTCTAAACAAATTTTAGAGCTCCAGACTCCACAAAAATGATGGAATAACAAAGCTCCCACTGAAGACAGCCTGGCAGGCAGTCATCACAGTGTGCTGGAAGCAGAGCCCAGGCCCATGCAGTTTCAACACCAGGATGTCCAGGAGAAGCCAGGGCTGTAGCATTCAGGAGAGCAGATCATCAGTAGCTGTGGCAATTTCCAGAATCACCAACCCACAAGAGCCAAGACAAGGGGAAAAGGTCAGTGGAACTTGGCTAACTTTGGGGGAAATAGTCTGGACAAACTGCCTCCAGAGCTAGAAGCAGTCTGAAGTGGTGGCCCTGCAGCCACCTCCATGTGGCTACTTCAGAAGCTCCTGGCCTGCAGATTGCAGGAGGGCCAAGCATTCATTCAGAGGCTAAGTGCTCTTGCCTTGAGCTGCCTGGATTAGATCATGGTCTTGGGTGGTGGTCCTGAGGTGTATTTTCAGTGAGCCAAAGCAGGTGGGAGCTGCAAAAAATGGTGGCCTCCTAATAGCTCTGGCAGCTGAGAAAACCTCAGTGATTTGGGACACAGCTCTACCCTCTGAAAACAGAGTTTTACTACTGAGCCCAAAAACCAAGTAATTGACTGGCAACATGAGCAGGCACAGGAAGCAAAGGAAGTCCAGCAATCAAATCTTATATTCCTTTTTTGGGGACAAAAAGGACCAAAGCATGGAATGGGAGGAAGATAACACAGTCAGAACTCCCACACCAAAAGCTTCCAAGAAAAATATGAAGTGGATAGAGGCCATAGAGGAGCTTTAAAAGGATTTTAAAAACCAAATAAGAGAAGTGGAAGAAAAATTAGGGAGAGAAATGACAATGATGCAAGAAAATCATGAAAAGAGAGTCAACAACCTGACTGAAGAAAATAACACCTTAAAAAATAGACTAACTCA
>JAQQSU010009616.1:0-12646 GCA_028627135.1 Pseudochirops cupreus | reverse complement strand
TGTAATAACACCTGGTCATGTCTTACAATATCTTATCGGAACATATCGTGGCTGGCCAACTTCCTTGCATACCGTTTCCTGGAATGTTTTATCTCACTGGAACATCCTGCGGCCTATCTGCCTGTGGAAATCCTCTACTTCCTTATATACTCATGCCCTTGCATACAATAAATGAGACTTGATCAGAAAGCCTGTCTTGTCTCCATTCTTCGTGTTTCTTGTCCCCCGTCGCTCTTTCTCTTCTAGGGTCCACGTTGTGCCCCGCAGGCCGGGGCATTGCACCAGCTATTGCAATAGCCAATTGGTCTCCCTGCTTCAAGTTTCTCCCCCACAACAATCTATACTCCACATAGCTGCCAAAATTATTTTCCTAAAGCACAGCTCTGACCATGTCATTTCCTTACTCAATAAACTTGATTGCTCCTTTGTGACCAAAGGATCAAATATTATTTCATCTTTATCTCATCCTCTTTTAATTTCTGTTTTTCTTGAAGTTTTATATTGCACAGAATTATTAGTATAATAGTACATACATAATTTATAAATAATGAAAAATACACATTTTGGGGAGTATGTATTTAACTTTTTTATTGATGAATTGTACAATCAAAAAGGTTTAGAGACAATTTGGTTTCCTCGTGCTTGTTGGACTTTGTTGTCATTTGAGTCAATGTGCCTTCCTTCCTTCCCTCCCTCCCTCCCTTCTTTCCTTCCTTCCTTCCTTCCTTCCTTCTTTCCTACCTTCCTTCTTTCCTTCCTTCCTTCTTTCCTTCTTTCTTTCTTCCTCTTTCTTTTTTCTTTCTTTCTCTTCCTTCCTTTTTCTTTATTTCCTTCCTTCTTTTTTTCTTGTTTTCTTCATAAAACAACTAATATAGAAATATGTTTTACATGACTGCACATATATAAACTATATCCGAATGCTTACCATCTTAGGAAGAGGAGAGGGAAGGGAGAGAATTTAAAACTCAAAATAAAAAAAAGCATATTAAAAATATTTTGTGGTCTATGCATTTCTCATTCTGCTCCAATACTGAGCCTAAACCACTGGAGTGGCCAGGATTGTGACAGACTAGCCTCTGATTGGGTGTGATTAGAGCTTTTCCCCTTAAGATTCTACATATAAATGTTAATTCAGATTCTTTAGGGGAAGGGTTAGTAAACTTCCAATTCACAATGATTATAATATGGGGAAAAGGCCTCAGTTATTAATATAGTTTTGTATAAATATATATACACATGTATATTTTTCTAGCAAGCAATATCAGTTCAGTTGCATTCTCCAGAAGAATGACATTTGCATGTACAAAATTCTAAGAATACACATACCCCCACACTTGTATACATATATATACATACATGTATATTAGAGTATATACTGATGTACATCATAAGAAAGGTCATAGAAGGGCGGCTAGGTGGCTCAATGAATAGAGCACTGGCCCTGGAGTCAGGAGGACCTGAGTTCAAATGCGGCCTCAGACACTTGACACAAAAACTAGCTGTGTGACCTTGGGCAAGTTGCTTAACCCCAATTGCCCTCCAAAAAGCAAAAAAAAAAAAAAAAAAAAAAAGGTCATAGAAATAAATAATAAACTGGATAATATATCATGGCAGTCATAATTTAATGGCCCCTAAATTGGGATCATAGGATCAGATATAGAAGGGACCTCAGAGGCCATCTAGGCCAATACCTTCATATTACAGATTATGAACAAGTGAAGTGACTCACTCAAAGTCACTATTGTAAGTTAAAGGGCCAGAATCTGAATCTAGGTCCTCAGACTAAATCTGACTCTTTCTACTCTCCCACTCTGTAATGCCTGTAGCACATACTTCACAGGATTGTTGTGAAAGTCAAATGAGATAATGTATGTAAAACACTGTTATCATGGAAACACTAAATTGATTTCAATTATCATTCCCTAGAAAGATAAAGTGTTTATTAAGCACTAATGATATGCCAGGCACTGGGAATACAGATACTAAGGACTGAGGATACAAATACAAACCACGGATAACTCCTGTCCTCAAGGAGCTTACATTCTAATCAAGGAATATAACGGATAAATAGGAGCTGGGCAGTCTACTGTGAAGTTTAGGAAGTGGCATGGGAACCAGATTTTGGATAAGATGAGTTAAAAGCTATGATCAGAAACTAGCTTCCTAAGGGCAGAGTCCAAGGTGTCAAGGTCAATCTTCTATCCATTATACCACCTACATCTTTTACCTACCAATGTTGCATATTAATTTATATGAGTATTTACACATAAACCTTTCAGATAACCACAGGATATCTATAGACTAGTAGTTAATCAATCAAAAAGCATTTATTAAGCACCTACTGTATCCTAGGCACTGTTCTAGGTCCTGGGAATACAAGTACAAAAAATAAAACTATTCCTATTCACAAGAAAATCGCATTATAATGGGAGAGACAAATACACATTTAAATATATATATCATAAATAAAATATGAATAAATACAATTATGAACAGAATAGTTAAATCAATGGGAGATTAGGAGGAAGGTTACTAGTAGTTGTAATGATAATACATTTCAAAGCCAAAATTAGTGTTACTAAGCTAAATAAATCGATTCCCTTTCCTGGGAATTTTATCTTCACTTTTTATTCAGATTCTCACTTAAAATGTTTTCTAAGTATGGTGAAGTTGGCTGTTTGATGACTTGCCAAACTGCTTTATAATGTGATTACTTGTCATGTCTAAATAGCAACTATATTGAATTTGTTCTACCCAAAGAGAACATGATTGTTCCTGTGTTTATAGTCACTGTCCGGAGGACCGGCACAAGAGGGCAGCTGGATCAGATTCAGTCTGTGCGCGTCACCTGTGTTTCTGTATGGACCTGACAGAAGTATATGGGAAGGTCCCAGCCGCCAGACGCCCCTCCCTCCAGCTTATGAAACGGTATCTGCAGCTCTCCCGTTAGTGCGTTAGGTGTGCTGAAGGAATTTTGTTTTTGTATTACCAAAATTTCCTGATTTATCCCTTGCCTTATAACAAAGAATAAAAAAGATAGAGGAAAAAATGTTTCAGACAGACTAACCAACACATCGATAAAGTCACAGGGTTACAGTGCATCGAGAGACTGGGGTGCCAGTCTCAGGAGGACGTTTGCGATAGCTTTTAGCTGTTTTTCGTGTCATCTCCATCCGGTGCAGCCCAATCAGCTCCAAGTGAATTCTTCCCAGGGGCTTCTTCTCTTTGTAGGTGACTCTTTCTCTGGTGGCTGGTCTACCCCTGCTTTTAGTGCTTCTGCAACTGCTCTGGTAGGTGATACCTAGTTATTTGGGTATCCAGAAAAGAGGAAAGATGCCAGCTTCCTTTCAATATCTTATGAGGCCTTGTGCCAAAAGAGAGAAGACAAAGTGGATCCATCTTTGAATGGGCTTGCCTAGAAGGTCATGAGCTCATATGTTGCAGCACAGTAGCAGGGGAATGGCATCTTGTAGCACCAATGCATTATTCACAGTACTGATGGTGACTGTAAATATGCCAGCATAGTGCTTAATTGCAAACTAAAACAGACTCTCCATATAGAAGACAGAAGCAAAATATTTATTCAGACACCAGAAAAACCAAATCCCAACACCAGAAAGCCAAATCTTCATAGTAGCAAAGAAGTTAATACATCATAGCACAGCATGAAACCACACCATCCTTTAGCCTTCCCACAAACAAACAAACACTAACAAACCTATCTGTCTCCCTG
The DNA here is from genome assembly GCA_028627135.1 of Pseudochirops cupreus. Lineage (NCBI taxonomy): Eukaryota > Metazoa > Chordata > Mammalia > Diprotodontia > Pseudocheiridae > Pseudochirops > Pseudochirops cupreus. The sequence goes on along the minus strand of JAQQSU010009616.1, from coordinate 8,913 downwards.
GGTGCATCCTCTCTCTCCCACCATCTAGCTGCTCTGACTCCCAGCTTCCTGTGAGCTCTGTTTCACTCTTCAGCAAGCTCCTCCCAACACAGGCTCCATGTGATTCAGCCTATTAGGGGGCAGGGAAGATCTTGAAGCAAATTGCCTTAAGCTTATTAAGGGGCAGGGAAGATCTTCAAATACCTGTTACCATTATACATCCCTCCACAGATCCCCTAGAGCTCAGAGAATCATTCTTAAACCTCAACACTGGCAGGAAAAAGACTGAAAGACAGAAATTGCCCCTTTAGTGTAATACCCAGATATTCATAATCTCTTCTTCCGTTCTTGAGTTCTTTCTTTTATACATATTGCTTGGGGGTGTTGACTCAGTCTCTCACACCTTAGCTTTGATTGATTGAGGAAGTGTACAGATCCTGCTCATATTCATTTCTAGTTAGGTTGGTTTTAGCTCTACTCTTACATTGCCCCTCCAATTTTAATATTTGCTGTTCTTAGCAAATCTATTAGAGTTTGTTTGGTAAAGTTCATTTGCGTTATCTGATTTGAAGAAGAGTCTTTATGGAAGTTTGTCATCGAATCCAATAAATAACATTCTGATTCTCTGGAAAATTTAGACTTCAGTTGGGGGGGTAGAGTGGTGGGAAGGAGACCTTCTAGGTCCAGTCCTCAGATAGCTTTTTCTTTTTCTGAGCTGACCAGGATCTTCAGTGACCAAGGCCCACCAGGCAGCCTGTCCAAGCCTTGCCAGAATGACTGCTACATTCATGTGATAATAATATTTGTAGGCTATGTAAAATACTCAGATTAATTTACCAACAACAAATTATGCATAGTATCAAACTATAAAACATATGTATGCTGCAAATACAAAATAAATGTATTTATTACATTTTATTATAATATTATACTTATGTATTATAATATAATACCATATTATATAATATAAATATATTTATTAAAATAAATTCATTTAAATAAACATATACTTTTAATAATACATAATATTACATTACAAAATACTTGTACAAAAGAGAAAAAAACAGGAACATTTAGCAATTAATGTGTGCATCAGTCAATAAGCATAATTTTGTGTAAGGTGTACATTGCCTAGGTAAGCACTGGCATTATTGTCCGGCTACATTTATAATTGCTTCTCTAGTTTAATCTGGCAACCTGCCGGGTATCCCTTTTTCTTCTGTAACTTGCTGATGTCTCTGGCTTATACTAGTGCCAGTTGATGACAAAGACTGATCATATTCCTTATTAGAACTAAAGACCTGTCTTTCTAAATCTGAGTTTACAAAGGGCCCAGGCCACTAGGAGTTTTATTATTTCTTGAGATACAGTCTGCAAAGTTTTCTTCATTTGAAATGTCTATTTCTTAGCCATTGTTCAGGTCAGGCTAACTTTGTATGACTGTGAAGTGGTTTCTTTAGAGTCCAATAAGGAGAATATCCATTAATCTCAACTTGTTCAACAGGGAGTTCAACTCATTTATTGCCAATAAGTGATTGTGGTGGGTAGACTTTGTAGGGCCAACTATCCTCTGGGGCAATTTACTAAACAGGCAAAATGCCTCCTTCCTCCACTAAGTAGGGAGTGGCTTTCTATCAACACACTAAGTTGTACATGTCATGAACACCCAGATTTTTCAGCCTGCTCTCTCACCTTGTTGAAGGTCTTGATAACAAACTTGTGCATCATATTTTTGTTTATTTATTTTAGTGTCCTTATGGGTTTAAGTTATCACGAGATGACAAGTTTCCTTTAGCTTCTCTCTCATCCGAGAGATACACTGGTTGTGAATTTGTGCAGTCTCTCCATCTTCAGAGACACCAAAACACAAGTCAATAGGGAGGCATGGCTCATACTTATAAAATACTTTGGGGGCCTAGGATCAATGTTATTCATAGATCCTTTGGAGCTCAGAGAATCATTCTTAAAACTCAAGGCTAGCAGGAAAAAGACTGAAAGGGGCATTGCCCCTTTAATATAATACCCAGATACTCATAATCTCTCCCTCTCTAAGAAAACACATTTATTCAAGCTAACAATAAACATAGGAGGAAGATCAAAGACTATGTAACAGTTAATAGGCTTTTTGTCTGGGAATGAGATAATCGTCCAGCTCAGACCAGGAGAGAATCTCACTGAAGAGAAGTCTGCCCTTAGCCGTCTTCAGGGTTGTAGACCCTGGACATCTAGGGCTGTATTGGGGGGGCTAATTTCTCCTCCCTATCTGCAGCTCTAAGGGCTGCTGCTAGTCACTCACAATTTGTGCCTTGCATCCTTAGATTTATCTTTTTTGAAGTCCTTCAGTCACCTCAAGAAATCCTGTCTCTATTTACGCAGGTACATATAGTCTTGGCTCAGGATTCTCTTTCCAGTCAGGAGTTGTGTCTCCTTCAGAGGGACTATCCTTTATAAAAACCGTAAGACCTGCCAAGGTAATAGTGGTGGGTGTTATATTCAGTTTATTGATTTTGGAGTACAATTCCACTTTACTTTCTGGAATTATTGGACCAATTGATAGCTTCTACCAACAGCATATGACTGTCACACAGCCCTTCCAGCATTTTCCATTTTCATCTCTTCTATCTGACCAAGAGATCTCTGCTGGCATAGCTACCACTTTAGTTCAGGCTCTCACAATTTCTTACATTGATTATTGCAAAGGTCTTTAATTGGCCTCAAATCTTTCTCCCATTCAAATATATTCTTCTACATAACTGTCAAGCTGAGTTTCCTTATGCACAGAACTGCCCATGTGATTCTCCTACTCAATAAATTGTAGTGGCTTCTTCTTGCTGCTACGATAAAATATGAGCCCCTCAGTTTGGCATGTAAAGCCCTTTATAACTTGACCCCAATCTATATTTTAGGCCTCATGATTAATAACTACCTCCCCCCAACTCCCAATTCAATCAAACTGGCCTTCAATTCTATCATGTCCATTGTTTGTATTTTTCTATACTTTTGCTGGCCTGGATTGTGAAATGAGTTTAGAATCTAAACTTTAGATCGTTGTATTTCCTACCTCTGTGCGTTTGCAATGGCTATCCCCCAGAACTAGAATGTACTTCCTCTTTTCCTCACTTCTGTTAGAAATATGCTTAGTCTAGGAATAAATAATATTTGTTGGGAAGCCTTTTCATTACATTTATTTTACACTTTTTCTTTCTGATGAAATGCGTAGCTCCTTTAATGGAGTATGCCAACTCAGACAAATGTGAGCCCTTTTATAAGCTGCTTCCGTTAGAATTTCCTGCCTTGTTCTCCACTGACGAGGTGCAACCTCCCGAACTGCCCACATCGTGCTCCCCTCAAACAGTTCATCAAGCATGCATACAAGCCTCTAGTTCCTTACTGATCAGAAGCCTGGCTCTGCTAGATCACAACTTTGATTAGAACCTCTGACCCACGTTCTGCTGTCACTCAAAGATAGGAGCACTTTCAATTATGTGGAAACAAAATTCCTCCCCTCATTTCTCACAATTTCCCCTCTTTTTTTATTCAAATTTTCGTTTCCATACCTTTAATACTTCCTGACTCTCTTCTTCATATGAATTCTTCCCCTTATCCATCTCCCCTTTAAGTAAGATTGACGCACTGACAAATTACAAGGGGCTTCATGAGTACAGATATAGAGACCCAAAAGAAAACAACAGTAAACCATCAATTCTCCCTTTGAAATTCAGAAGTCTCTTATCACAGAACTGGGGGGGAGTTCCGGGGACGTGACGTCAGGTGACAGATATTCTCTGGTCCTTGTTGCTCCATCTCAGCCATCTTCTTGTAGAAATCTGCTTTCTTTATGTCCATTCTCCTACAAAAGTGATCTTGCAACAATTTTAAATGACCATTATACCATTATCATTCTTAAAACCTCAAAATTGGAACCTTTGCCAATTGTCATGTTCATGAAACTCACATTAGAACCCAGTTTCTTACACTTTACATTAATTCATTATTAATTCCTCCACCAGGAGGATGAGATTTCACTAAGGAATTAATAACAGGCTCCAGTACATACATGAATACATTAAATAATCAATTTTAACACAGTACATATCAAGTCATAAAACAATTTCAGCTTCTGGTCATGTTATGCTCCTCTCAAAGCATTTACAAAATAGATCACAAATCATTTTTCTTTTTAACATTAACTAATGGTAAGGAAACTAAGACAAGTATGATATTAACTAAGTAACAGAATAACATTCTCACAATAATATTCTTAAACTAATTGTCTCCATACTATAACAAAGAATTAAAGGACCCTGACTTATACAGGAATATATACTAGTAACAGATATAAAGGCTAAATAGTTAGTTGTTGTTTGGGCTAAAATCCTAAGCCCATAGCTCAGTCTTATAGTCACCTATGTCAACCTGAAAGTTTGGTTGAAGGAGGCAAACAGGCTAGGTGAAATACATTTATATAATGTATTCCCTTAGAGTTAGCAGAGCCATGCTGCACACAGAGACAAAACGTTAAATCTTGACTGACTGATAAAAGCCCAGGATACCTGAGCCTCCCTCCCACAGCACACACGTCTAGGAAAGATAAGAGAAGTCCCACTATTCAGCCCTATCCGGTCTTTGAAGTTGCTGACACAGAAAAGGGCACTTTTAGAGCAAAGTGATGATGTCTGATTGATTAGTTCAGGCTTTGGCCCCTATTGAGGTTCAAATATTGTCACCTAACATGTTCCAAAATCAATTATTTAATAGATTTGTTATTATGCTTACAAAATTTTTGATTATAGAAATTTGCCATTAAGAGAGCATGGACATAACTAAAGCAAGGGAATAACATCTCCCCAACTCTGTGCCAATTCCAGGCAGACGGTACGTCAAACTGCAGACTGCATTACTGAGCCAGACCCAAAGACTGCCAGGTATCAATGAGGAAATTAAATGGAGAGACTTTAACTGAGCACGTGAGGAAAAGTTGTTCCCTCAACCTCCCCGTGAGATCACCCTCTGCAACTCATAGATGCATCCTTGCTGGATTGCTGGCCTCATGCCTTTCTTGATATCCATACCTGGAGTTAGACTCAGAAAAACAGTCAGTTAACAGTCCCATCAAATCTTAAATAGCAAGCTCCAATAATCAGCTTCAGATATGACTATAACCTCATTTTGATTAAGGCACATCTTTAAAGTGAGCCTGCATGTTCTAGAACACTTGTTCTAGTTCATAAAATCAAATCTCCCATTAAGATTATAAGTTATTGGGGTGGCTAGGTGGCGCAGTGAATAGAGCACTGGCCCTGGACTCAGGAGGACCTGAGTTCAAATCTGGCCTCAGACCCTTGACACACTTACTAGCCATGTGACTTTGGGCAAGTCACTTAACCCCAATTGTTCTTCAAAAAGCAAAAAAAAAAAAGGGTCATAAGTTATTGCTTTATAATAGATTTGCATCTGTTTCCCAAGCTTCTTTACCTTCCTCTGACCATGCTTGATTTGAAAGAAAGATATGGAATGAATTCAGATCAAAACAGAAGTATTCCACAAGTCACCTCCAAGAAACTTACACTGAAATTCTTTCCCCCAAACTGAAGATGTCTCAGATTTAGTCCCAGTAATTAATTCAGTTAATTGTATTAATACCCAATTGCTCTTCATCAGTTTGAATTTTAAATGTATCCCAGTCTTAGTCTATGGGATATTTCTTTTCCTTTATCTAATTATTAATGTTCTATTCCATGGACTTTATTTTTCTCAAGACTATATAACAGTACCAATTTATCCAATTAGTTGATTGAAAACAGCAAGATTTCATGCACATGCATTATGCCCCACCTTTTTATTGATTACTGAAATGTGCCATAAAGATAAAAAACAGAGACCTGATTGGATAAAGCATCCACGGGCAGTATCACATCTACCTTACAGTGAGACTCGGGAATAGTGAGGTGAGAAACATTTCTCTTCAAAGCAACATAATGGGGAAACTGAGCTAGAAGGATTCCATTCTGCCTTTCGGCTTTTCCCGAGATGGTGGTTTATTGAGTTTAAAACATAATCTGCTATAGTCCCAGAAACTTTTTACATCAGATGGCAAATTTTATTAATCAAAAACCTTACCAGGAGTCTTATCTTAAATTCTAAATTTGTACTAAAAACTAATTACTAGAAATCAATTTTGTGGACCTTAAAAGCCAGTTTGGAGACTGGCTGGTCTCCAACCCCCTGCTCCCCCAGTAAGAGTTGCAAGGCTTCCTAGCCTTGGGGCCCTTATTGTAACTGTGGCCTGTTGCCTTCTTCCCTTGTTACAGGTGGAGAATGTAATCTGATCTGTGATAAATAGAAAAACACTTGGATTCTTTTTTTTTCTTTTTGGAGGGGGGAGGACAGGGCAGCTGGGGTTAAGTGACTTCCCCAAGGTCACATGGCTAGCAAGTGTTAAGTGTCTGAGGCTGGATGAACTCACATCATCCTGACTCCAGAGCCAGTGCTCTATGCGCTGTGCCATCTAGCTGCCCAACCCTTGGATTCTTTATGCAATTCATCTGAACTCCCTATGTCTTGGGGGGTCCCACCTAGAAATTTCAGAAAATTCACACTAAGTTTTAATATCACAAAACTTCCTATACATAATTGACAAAATTACCAGAGATCTTACAAAGCCTTTGTGTAATTGCCAATTTTTTCTTTACAAACATGCTTTTGTAAATACTTGATTTAAACAATAACTCCAAATAGCTTAGTTATTAATCTTCCCAGATGGCAGTTGTAACATATATGCCCTTCAGAGGGTGGGTGTTCTCAAGGGATGCCAATCAACCTGGATAGGCCTACATGCTGGGAGGTGGGCTGTATTAAAATGAGGTCTTGAGTAATGATCTAGGTCACTGGATCCTGATCAAAGAGACATTGATTTCCATGACTCAACAACAGGGAGGAATTAGCATTTTCCCAGACCTGTCTGGGCATCTCTGTAACAATAGACCCATTTAGATTAGATCTTACAAGCCCCTCTGAAGAAGGACTGGGCTTTGACAGAAAAAGAGAGGCGGAGAATGAGGAGACTGTGAGGACACTGCTTCAAATTCCTTATGCAATTCCTTATTCACTCTCAAAACCTTTGGGGAATGCTAAAGAACCTTTAACCTCAAAAGCTTAAGGGTGGGGCATTGAACTTAAAGCTCCTAGTTTATTCTGTAACCCAAAGGTGCCCCGAAGTGCTCCTCCCCCTTGAACCTTAAAATTCCTTGTCTCCCCCATCTTGGATCATAAAATTTCCTTTGTCTCCCTTATCTTATGCCACCCACCTTCCTCATGCTGTCCTTAATCTCGTAACCCTCTATATAAGCATATCTCCCACACGTCAGTGTTCCACCCAGAGACTCAAAAAAGTCACAGTGGATTTGAATATTAAATTCAATATAATTACCAATTTTCTTTTAGCAAAACAATTTTAACTGAAACTTCCTTCCTAAAGCAAAAAATAAACCTTTAAACGCTGGAATTCATTAAAACTAATTGGGGGGAACAGAGCCAAGAGGGCAGGGTAGAAGCAGGAAAACTCCATGAGCTCCCTCCATAACCACCTCAAACACCTATAAAATATGACTCTAAACAAATTTTAGAGCCACAGACTCACAAAGTGACAGAGAGAAACTAACCTCCCACCGAAGGCAAGCCAGCAGAAAGGGTCCATCACAGCATGCCGGAGCAGAGCCCAGCCCCACGTGAGCCCGTGATTTTAGCCCCAGAGTGGCCCTGACAAGAGGACTTTGGGAGAGTGGATCACCAGCAGCTGTGGCAGTTTCCAGAAATATCAACCCATAAATGCCAAAGACAAAGTAAAAGGTCAGTGTGGAACTCTGTTGGAACTGGGGGGGTGGGATGAAACAAAGGGAACATGGTCTAGCCTCTGCCCCTGGAGCAAGAAGCAGAGGAGTTGTGGCAGCTGTGCAGCCACCTCTACATGGCTACTTCAGAGCTCTTGGCCTGCAGATCATAGCGGGGCCAAATGAACGTTCAGAGGGTAATCGCTCTTCCTTTAACCTCTCTGGATCTGGATTATGGTCTTGGGTGGTGGTCCGAAGGTGTGTGACCAGTGACCTAGAGCTTGTGGGGGCTGTACAGACAGCACCCTCCTAATAGCTCTGGCAGCTGCGAAAACCCCAGCAATTTGGGACAAAGCTCTCCCCTCTGGAAGCAGAGTTCTACTGTGGCAAAGAGCTCAAAAGTCAAGTAACTGAGTGGCAACATGAGCAAGCAAAGGAAACAAAGCAAGCACAGAGATGCAACTTTAGATTCCTTTTTTGGGGACAAAAAGGATCAAAAGGTGGAACCAGAAAAAATCAACAAAGGCAAAACTTCTGCGTCAAAACCTTCCAAGAAAAATATGAACTGCTTACAGGCCATGGAGGAGCTCAAGGAGAACTTTGAAAATCAAATAGGAGAAATGGAGGAAAAATTGGGAAAAAAAATCAGAATGATGCAAGAAAATCATGAAAAGTGAGTCAACAACCTGACGGAAGAAAATAACACCTTAAAAATAGACTAACTGAAATGGCAAAAGAGGCTCAAAAAGCTAATGAGGAGAAGAATGCTTTAAAAAGCCAAATTTGCCAGATAGAAAAAGAATCTCAAAAGCTCACTGAAGAGAATAATTCCTTCAGAATTAGATTGGAGCAAATGGAAGCTAATGACTTTATGAGAAATCAAGATACTATTTTAAAAATATTTTTAAACTTTTATTTATTTTAGTTTACATCATTCATTTCCACGAGATTTTGAGTTACAAATTTTCTCCCCATCTTTCCCCTATCCACCACCCCAAAACAGCCATCCCATTGTATAACCCCTCCCCCAATCTATTTTCTCCTGTGTCCTCCCCCATCACCCCTCTGACTTTCCGGTAGGGCAGGATGGATCTCCCTACCACAG
>JAQQSU010009615.1:0-12646 GCA_028627135.1 Pseudochirops cupreus | reverse complement strand
TTGCATCATTCTTATTTCTCTTCCCAATTTTTCTTCCACTTCTCTCATTTGGTTTTCAAAATCCTTCTTCAGCTGATCTCTAGCTTTTAGGCAATCTTCATATTTCTTGGAAGCTTTTGGTGTGGGAGATCTGACTGTGTTGTCTTTCTCCTGTTCCCTGCTTTGATCCTTCTTTTCCCCAAAGAAGGAATCTAGGGTTTGGTTGCTGTTCTTACGTTGCTTTCTGTGCTTATTCATGGCTGGCCAGTCGGTGATTTTTTTTTTTTTTTAGCTCTGTGGAACTCTGCTTCCAGAGGGGAAAGCTCTGTCCCAAATCGCTGGGGTTTTCCCAGCTGCTGGAGCTTTTAGGAGGCTGCTGGGGCCCTCCCCCTCTCTGGCTCACTGAAAAGACACCCCAGGACCACCACCCAAGAATGCAATCTGCATCCAGGCTGCTCAATGAGAGAGCACTTGGCCTCTGAACTATCGCTTGGCCCCCCTGCAGTCTGCAGGCCAGGATCTCCAAAGCAGCAATGTGGAGGCAGGTGCAGGACCTCCACTTCTGCTGCTTCCTTGCCCTGGAGGTGGTTTGGCCAGACCACTTTTCTCCCCCAAATCGAGTTCCACTAACCTTTCACTTAGTCCTTTTTTTTTTTCCTTTATGGCTTGATAATTCTGGAAACTGCCACAGCTGCCACAGATATGCTCTTCTGTTGCTCCACCTGCAGCTCAGTTCGTCCAGCTGCCCCCAGAGCCAAGCTGCTGTTTCAGGCTGGGCTGGTTTTGGCTTCCAGCCCTGAGATGGTGCCTCCTGGCCAAGCTGCCTTTAGAGGAAAGTATATTTGTGTGCATTTTAGAGTTCTAGAATTTGTTTAGAGTCATATTTTATGGGTATTTTGGGGTGGTTATGTGGGAGCTGGGATACTTTGCTGCTCCTATGCTGCCATCTTGGCTCTGCTCCCCCCCCCATTGGTAACTTTTTGAAGTCTCTCATCTTTCCAATCCATCCTCAACAAAACTTCTTAAATGATTTTTCCTATAAATGCTGGTCTAACTTAGTAGGAAAGTGTCCCTCACCTACTAAGTAGACTCCAGAGGGTGACTATGACCTCAAAAATTGAATACAAATTCCTTTGTTTGACATTTAAAGCATCAAACTATCCGAGGCACCTAGGAGGTGCAGCACTGGTTCTGAAGGCAGGAAGACTGATTTTCTTGAGTTCAAATCCAGCCTCAGACACTTCCTAGCTGTGTGACCCTGGGCAAGTCACTTAACCCTGTTTGACTCAGTGTCCTCATTTATAAGATGAGCTGGAGAAGGAAATGGCAAACCACTCCAGGATCTCTGCCAAGAAAACCCTGAATGGGGTCATGAAGAGTTAGATTTGACTGAAGTGAGTTAACAACAACACAGCCTAGTTCCAACTTACCTTTCCAGTCATATGGCACCTTAATGCCCTCTGCTCACTTTGCCATCAAGCCCAACTGGCCTTGTGGCTGTTCTTCATAAAGAGCTTTCTATCCCCATCTCTATGCCTTTGGAGTAGTTGTCCCCCAAGCCTAGAATGCATGCTTTCCTCAGCCCCATCTTTTAGAATCCTGAATTTCCTTCAAGGTTCAGCACAGACCCCTCCTTTTTTGTCCGTTATGCATTCATTTCCCCTAACTCCAGTCAAATATTGCTACATGGCAATACTTTGAAACATTGGATTATTTCACTCTCTATTGTGATCCCCACAGTGGCTACTGAAAATCTGTCTTTCTCCTCTGAGAGTCCAGAAATAATCATCCAATTGGACCATGACCTAGTTATTCTGAGGGGAAGCAGTAAGCATGTAGTAGGGTTTCAACAAAGAATAGTCTGGTCAATGGAGTCCTCTCATACCCTGGATGAGATTGCAGAATGTAAGGGGCAAGAAATAGATATAATAGGGTGTTCAAGTTTGGTTCATTTCACGCTCTGAGTGGTTGTATCCATCTTTTGTAAAAGGCATGAAACCCTGAGTTGTTTGTATTCTGGGTGACATGACTGTTGCTGATTAGGAAAGGTAAAAAAATGGAAGTCATCCATTTACTTCTTAAAAAGGCTTCATCCCTTTGGGCCTTGGTTGGGTCAGTATAGAAGAAGTGTTTACTCAACTTTGCTCCTTTTAGAGATTTCCTCAATTGATGGACTTATAGAGTGGCTAGCCATTGACTGGCTGGAAAACCAGCCATGCTTGCTCCTGGTTTTCCTTAAGAAGTGTGAGAAGCATGAACTGGGGGAAGAATCAACTTTGGCAGAAATGAATGTGATGACAAAAATAGCTAGCATTCATAGTGTGGAAGAACCTAGTTTTAGAGAGGGCTCATAGGTTCAAAAGATTGAAGATTTTGAGCTGTTTATCTGCTCTGATTCCTACTTCCTAGATGTTCTTAGATACTCCATGCCTCCCTGTTCTTTGCCTCTATGCCAGTGGTTCTCAACCTTCCTAATGCCCTGACCCTTTAACACTCGTATGTGGGCGTATCTGCATATGGGTGGACCTGCCTGGAGATGGATAGAGGAGTGGTGTCTCAGTTCCTAAGACCATCAGAAATATGTGTTTTTCTATGGTCTTAGGCTACCCCAAAGGGGTCGCGACCCACAGGTTGAGAACCACTGCTCTAGACCTTCCATGGCCAGTTTATGACCCTGGCCATCCTACTTCTCTCCAGTCATCCTCAGCTCTGGCTCTGGCCCTACTCATCCTCTCTCCCCACCCCAAAGCAGAAACAGCAGCAGTAACCATAACTTCAGGTCCACAGTGAGATCAACGGCATCAGGAGAGAGCAGAGCTCTCCTTGGGTTGGATCTCACAGCAGTTCTAGTGAGAACAGAAGAGAGATATAGGAACAGGAAAGTGGTGAAATAAAAGAGATAAGTGTTCTCAGAAAATCAGCCAATCTGATTGCATCTATCCTTCCTTTCTGATGGGCCTCAGAGTAAGGGTCCCCAAGAGCATTTCACAGTCTAATAGGAAGGAGGTCAGATATGTAGAAATGGAAGATGGCATGGGAGACAGAAGTGGGAGAGGGAAGTGACCAGCACTTCCTCCTTGCCTAATTCCTTGTCCTCAATAACCATTGACCTAGGGACTCCTTCCTTGGGGCAAATTGGAGCTTGAGGGTCCCAACACTAGATTAGAGGGTCCTTCTTTGACTCCCATGAACTCTCCATTCCTCAGCCCAGTTTCCCTTAATAGCCAACTGCACCATCTCTCTCCCCCTGATATGTGACTGTTACACACTCTCTCTCACTCATATGTCCCCACTAATCAGTCCCTGTCCTTTGCTAAGGACCTCAATCCTCCTTGGCCCTGCTTGAAGCCCCAAGTCTTGTACCTTTGTGATGATAACAGTAAATCACATTTCTTTGAAAAATACATTTTATGAATATCTTTTGTTTTTATCTTGGCTCAATTTCCCCTGTATTACTTGTCCTTCTCCTCCCAGAATGATTCCTTAGAACAATAGATTTTTTTTGGTGGAGTGGACATAGAGAAAAAAGGTGGTAGAACAAAAACAACCTTTAAAATCGATTAATTCATTGAAAAAACCTGCCGATATATTCATTGTTTCACAGCTGTGGATCACTTACATCTGCAGAAAAGTAGAGGAAAATAATTTTCTCTCATTATATCTCTGGAGTCTTGCTTTTTCTTGGAAATTAAGCAAACATCATTTTTTAATGACTTGGTGCAGGTGATTCTTCCATAACATTTTTTTTAGTCACCCAACACAGCATGTCTCGATAGTCTTAATCAGTCAAAGAGCATTTATTAAGCTCCTACTCTGTGCCAGGCAGTGGACTAAGCACTGGGGATACAAAGAAAGGTAAATGCCAGTGCCTGCCCTCAAGGACCTCCCAGTCTGAGGGCAGACAGTATGCCAATATCTACAGACAAAGCAGAGACAAGATAAGTGGGTAGTAATCAGCATGGAGAAGGCACTGGACTTCAGAGGGTTTGGGTGAGGTTTCCTGTAGAAACCTTTCAGCTGGAGCTAGAGGGAAGCCAGAGAAGTCAGGAGGTGGAAAGGAGAGAGAGCATTCCAGGCACCGGCAATGACTATGCCCCTGGTTCGGAGATGGAGTGCCTTTTGTGAGGAGCTGCAAAGGGTCTGGTTTCATTGCATCACACAGTATGGACATGGTGTGGGTAAATTTTGGGGTGCTACAAGGTATAGGAAGGTGGGAGTGGTGTGAGGTAGAATGAAGAAGAGGCAGGAGGAGGTAATGAATGAGTTCGAACACCAGAGATTTTATATTTGATCCTGGAGCTGACAGGGAGGGACTGGAGTTTACTGAGTAGGAGGAGGTGACATGGTCAAACCTCTGCTTTAGGAAAATCACTTTGACAGTTGAGTGGAGGAGGAGCTGAAATGGGGAGAGATGAATGGTAGGGAGACCCACCATCTGGCTATTACATTAGTCTAGCTGTGAGGTGAGGAGGGGGTGTTCCAAGGTGATGGCAGAATCAGAGGAGAAAAGGGAGCATGGTGAGACATGTTAGGAAGGCAGCATTGACAGGTCTTGGAAACAGATTAGATGAGAGAGAGAGAGAGAGAGAGAGAGAGAGAGAGAGAGAGAGAGAGAGAAGGGGAGACAAACAGAGACACAGGACAGAGATAGAGAGAAAGAGAGACAGAGAGATAGAGACAGACAGACAGACACAAAGACACACAGAGAGAAGATAGTGGTGATGGCTTTCTCTTTCTTCTCCCCCTCTCCTGACAGCTGACTTCTGCCAAATCACTTGTCCCATTTCTTTGGGTAAAATGGATGCTCATCCTCTGAGGAGGACCTTCAGTGGAAGAATGTGGCTGACTCTGGGCTGGGTCTTTGGCGCCATTCTCAAGGATGAGATGAGATTGGGATTGTCAGTTTCAGAAGGCAAGGTAGGGAATGGGAGGGTATAAACATTTATGAAGTGCCTACTATATACCAGGTACTGAGCTAAGTGCTTTATAAATATTTCATTTAACCCTGACAAACTCCTCAGAGCTAGGTGCTTGGATTTGAGAAAACTGGGACAGACAGGGTTGAAGTGACTTTGCTCAGGGTAAGCACAGTTAGGATGTGTCAGGTCAGATCTGAACTCAGATTTATCTGCCTCCAAGACTGCTGCTCTATCCATTGTGTTACCTATCTGTATCTAAGAAATCAGGGAGCCCCAAATATCACCTCCCCATAGGACACCATTTCTCTCTCCCTTCTCAAGATTCAGGCACTTGGGGTGCCTGATCCTGGCTCTTTCTCTCCAGCCCTCTTTCCTCTGGGGCACCTGGGCATCATAATTCACTCCCTCCAGCACTCATAGGCAGCCCTGAGCTGGACAGTTGTCTCTGTGGTCACTCTGGTCTCTGGGAATGTTACCTGACAGGTGAGATTAGTGCCATGATCCTATGCTTTGGGGGTAAAGAGGAAACATGAGGTTTTAAGATCCTGGCAGACAAATCCTTGGGAGGAGAAAGCAGAGCCAATCCAGAGGAATTTGGGTGGGTGTCCCCTCTCTACAGACTCTAGGAGGTATACAGGTCAGGGTCACTTGGCACCCAGACTCCAGAAGGTCTGGAATGGGGATCTCTTGCTTCTGTGTCAGAGCTGGGGGAGAAAAGTTGAATGATCTGGGTAGCAAGGGGAAGGGTCCCAACACTGTGTACCCTCAGGTGATGGCCTTGGGATTTTTCCTTCAATGTCACAAGAAGTCTTTTCCTTGGAGTCCCCTCCTATGCCCTAACTCTTTATATTTTGGAATCCACTGCCATCCCCAGGGTCTGGGTCTCTCATCCTACCTAGGGGTCTTGTTTCTTCAAGTAGAGAACCCCACAGTGTGTTCACTCGCTGATAGCCTCAGGGCCATCTCTCTTACCTCACTGTCCTTTGATGCCTCTCATAAACACTTCCAGCTCTGACATCTGCTGCTCTTTAAGGGCCCTGAGATTCTCATCCTTGCTTAAAGTCATATTTCTTTACAAAAAGAACTAAAGTGGGTCTTCCCAATCAAGAACTCTGAGACTTTGTATGTCCATAGCATCTCCTTCTCTGGCTTTCATCCTGGCCCTTACCAAAGTCTCCCATCACTTCCAAACAATTCCCCAGGACAGAACTCTCACCCTCCACATGGACAGACAGCATTTTACAAGATTAATTGTATTTCAGATTTCATTTTTCTACACTAACCCCATAATTCCCATCATCTTATTTCTGGGCACCAATATTACTCAGGGAGCACGTGTCCATTAAGTCCCCAATTAATTGGACCTACAGCTCTGGGCCCAGGATTGGATATTCCTTTGGGGTTTATTGCTATCCACAGTATGTCACAGGATGTGTGTTATATCTGTTTTGTTGTAGGTAGTAGGAGAAGAGAATAGAGACAGTAGCCCCCCACCCCTGCATGGTTATTGTCCCCTGGACATGAATCCCATACTCTGAATTTTGAGGAAGAGACCCTATGGAAAAGAGTGGGCAAAAGAGATGGAGATAGATAGAGAGAAACAGAAACACAGAGAAAGACAGAGACAGAAAATAAAGGGAGAGAAAGAGATAAAAGATGAGAGAAAGAGAGAGAGAGAGAGACAAAGAGAAAGAGAGAGTGAGAGAGGAGAGGAGAGAGAGAGAGACAGAGAGAGAACCCATGTTCTCCCTCCAGTCCTTCCTGAAAAAGTTTTCCCCTAACCTCTCCTCCCTCCTTCCAGGCACCCTCAACTTTGGCTCTGGCCTACTTCTCCTTCTAGAGCAGGGACAACAGTAGCAATCATAAGTTCATGGTGAAACCCAGGGGTCATGATAGAACTGTCTCCTGGGTTTGCCTCAGACCTGGGTATACAGCCACCTGGGTGGAAGGAACCTGTGCAGAGGAGAAGAGACCAGAAGGAAGAAGAGGTATGGGAAGGAGCTATGAGAGGGTTTTCCAACCACCTTGGTCCCACTAGCCCTTCCCTTTTGTCTGCACTCTAGAGAAAAACTAAGCCAAGGTGAAGTCAGGCATGTGGTTGAAGGCAGTTGGGCTGAGGGACGACATGCAAAAGCTATCAGCACTTCCTCCTTCATTGGCTCCGTTATCTCTTCACTGCCCCAGCCTTCCTCTCACTTGATCTGACCTACCAGCCCTGCTTTCTGACATATCCTTATTGCCCACTACTTCTTCACCAATAGATGCTCTTAGTTCCTGTCCATCCATGAGGTTCTCAATCCTCCTCTCAAAGCTTTGCCCTCATCCCTTTATGATAATGACTGCAACTCATATTTGCATGGAATTTTGGTATCTTCAAAACATGTTCATGCCTTGTAGGTGTAGCCTATGAAAGTTTGGAAGATTCCAGTCCCGACTTCTTTCATTCTGATGAGTCAGATCCTCTGATCTTGGCCATGTCTTTCCCCTCAGGGTTCTGAGCATACAACTAAGGAGATAATAGTGATTTTTTTTAATGCCATCAACTCAAGCCTTCACCAGTGTGAAGACTATCAATTTAGAATAAATTTAGAAAGCCAGCCATAAGTAACTTTTAGAAACTTTCCCTTCCCTTGCCTTCCCTTCTCTTCCTTTCCTTTTTTTTCTCAGCATGTGTCTTAATAATACAATGATTTAAAAATTAAAATGGTGTCTACTTTAAATCCTGTGCTCCTTGCACAACTGAAAAATTAATACTCCCCATTCCTTCCCAATAGTAGAAATATCAGGAGCAGCACTATCTTATCAAGGCAGTCCATTAAGTGATAAGATGGTACAGGGTATTTTCACCATCCTTCTTTGGCAATGTGGTTCAGTACCTCAACCCCAATGCACAACCATAAATTTTTTATTGAAATAAACATGATATATCATGTGGCACATAAATATTGTAGTTGTAATAGGCATTTCTTTTCTTAGACCCTCGTTTGTGATGTAAGGTGAATTCTGTGACTCTGGCATGTGAAATGGTTTTAATTTTCTATGGACATTTGCCAGCTGGTTTGCTAAATACTCTGCCCCCTATATCTCATGCTTGCCCCTCCTTGACTAAGTAGCTTGATAAAGGATCATCTCCTGCCCTGTTTCTTGGCATAAGGCCAAGTTTACAACACCTCACTTACCCTTCACCTGGGATATAGGCCCCACCACTTGAAACAGCCAAAGTCAAAACATTGGGCAGGCCTTCACTTTCCCTGCATGGTCTGAGATGCCCAGGGTCAGAACACTGGATGAGGTGTAGTGGGAAAGAGACCCTCCACTCGAGATGATGAAGGTCAGAACATTGGAAGGGCTTCTGCTTACCCTGCCCTGGGAAATAGGAGCCCTCCCCCACCCCCAACCGCTGTGCATATAGGCAGAGAATATCCTTGAACAGTTGTATAAAAACTCCACTCACATCTCTAGTCAGTGGCAAAATCAGTGCCAGTCCCTTGATGGCATGAAGGTTTCCCACCTTCAGTTGATGCCTGTAGATCAGTTCTTCCTTCCCACAGGTATTACCTAATTCCTTGAATGGAACACTCCCCTCCCCATTATTCCCTCTCTCCCCTTCCATATTCCTTCTTATAGGTTTTTCTGCTAAGTCTGTGAGCCTCTAGACTAGCGGTTCTCAACCTGAGGGTTGCGACCCCTTTGGGGTTGAATGACCTTTTCACAGGGGTCACAGGGGTAGCTTAAGACCATCAGAAAACACATATTTCTGATGGTCTTAGGAACCTCCTCTATCCGTCTCCAGGCGGGTCTGCCCACATGCAGATACACACACATACGACTATTAAAGGGTCGTGGCATCAGGAAGGTTGAGTGGCATCAGGAAGGTTGAGAACCACTGCTCCAGACAGTATTTATATCCACCATTGACCTTTGATAGTGGTAAGTATCAATGGGATGCTAATCAAGTCTACTATAGTGACCCTTAGAATGTAATGATCCCTTCAGAATTGAACTGAAACAGCTGGAAAGGGAAAGATCTGAGCTGGGCCACCAGCACCTCCCGTTAGCTCATAATGACTAAAGGTAAGAGTGTTTTCTGGCAGCTGCACCTCCATAATACAGAACGGGAAGCCTCACTAGTCCCCTCTGTTTTTCCTGAAGAAATCAAAGGCTTGAACCTCATGCTTCAGTGATAGAGGAGTCCTTCCATCTTATATTTATAAATAACTGACCAAGGCTGGTGCTTCTTTGCAGGTGGGACTTCCTGCTTTCACTGAGGAGACCAAGCATGGAGAACTCAAACCCTGTGCCTCAGTGACAGAGAATTCCTTTCCCATCATGTCTTATAGATCCATGAGCCTCTGGCCAGGTCTAGGAACAGAACTATTGGGTCCAATGCCTGTGGCCCCATCGAAAGGGAATTTCTTCCCTATTTATGGTAGGGGCCAGAGTGTGAGAACATGAGTTGTGACTCCACTGCTAATGTAAACTACCTCGAATGAATGTAAACAACAAAAGAAGCTCCACCTATCCCCTGGGAGAACTTGCATGTGACCTTGGGTTATCCCTGGTACTACATCTTCTTTGTTTCATTTTTATATAGTATCTGACCTGGCCTAAGGATGATATAGGGAGATGGGGATCAGTTCTCCTGGCAAGAAGGACCAGTCTTGTGAAGAAATTGCCCCAATTAACCCAATAACCCCTAACAAATTTACATATATTCCCTCATTGGTGTGGACTGCCCTTTCTTTGCTATCTTTGCATTTATCTCGGGGGCTCTGCCACCAGACAATTGGTATAATCAGGGCAGAACACACCTTGCATCCTTACAATTAGCATAATTGGTAGGATATGTGTCTTTACATCTTATCATGGTCAAAGTGAGGCTTGCACCCATATTAACACAAATATCTTTGTTTTTATTAATCTATCTTTCCAACTACTCCTACCCACACTGAGGAGATTAAAAGGGAAATTAAATTACAATAAAATAAGGAAAACTTGAAAATTTAGTATCTCAGTCTAGCAAAAAAATTCCCACATTTCCCTGTCTGTCTGTCTCTATTTCATTATTTCTGTTGTTACCATTGTACAAATTGTTCTTCTAATTCTATACACTTTCTCTTAATGATTTCACAAAGGTCTTCCCAGTTCTACCTGAACTTGTCATCATTTCTTATGGCATAACATTATTTCATTATATTCATTTATCACAATTTCTTCAACCATTCCCTATCAGGAGATTACCTCTTAGTTTTCAGTTTTTGGTTACTAGGAAAAGAGCTGCTATAAATATTTTCATACATATATAATTTTAAAATATTTTTTAAAGTTTGGATTCACAGTGGTATATCTGGGTCAAAGGCCAGTGGAGTTTGTTTACTTTCTGGGTAGAATTCTAAATTGCTTTTCAGAATGGCTGGATCAATTCACAGATCCACCAAGACTACTCTAGTGCCCCTTTTTTTTTTTTTTACCATTCCTCCTCCAACATTTGCCATTTTATTCTTTTGTACTCATTGCCAGTCTGATGAGTATGAGGTGGAACCTCAAATTTGCTTTAATTTCAATTTCTTTAATGATTAATGCTTTAGAGAACCTTTTTATATAGTTAGTGATGGTTTGGATTTCTTCCTTCAAAAGCTGGCTGTTGATGTAATTTGATCCTTAATCTATTGAGGGCATGGTTAATATTCTTAAAATTTTGAATTCATGGTTGGGAGCCAAGATGGTGGAGGAGAAGGAGCGTTCTAGTAGAGCTCTCCCAATATTTCCCTCCAAACAACTTTAAATACCATCTCAAATGGAATCCTGGAGTGGAATAACCAATAAAAAGGTCAGGATGAGTTATTTTTTCAACCCAGGACAACTCTGGAGGGTGGAAGGGGAGGTCTGGGACATTGGCTGGCTGGGAGGGTGGAGGCCCAGTAACTTCTGGGTCTTTGTTATAGCTTCTGTGACAACAATAGCAGCAGGAATGCTGGGAGATCTCACCACTCAGAAAGGGCAAAGGAATTGCACACATGGTCAGAAAGAAATTTCAGGGGGTGCATGTATGTGCACTGAGTATAGGAATGGGTGCTGTTTGGAAACTCTATTGCCCATTGCCCAATTCTGGATTTCTGTTCCAGGGTGGAGATGAACACTTGTGATGACTACTTTCCTGGTCTGTGTTGTGGTCCCTACCTAGGAAGGGCTCCCAAGTGATAGCACTCAAGGGACAAGGAACTAGGGCCCCTGCTCCTTTACCCCAAGTGTCCATCTCCTTACCACACCATCTTGGAAGCACTGAAATTTTACAGACCTCTAGAACTATCTATGAAACAGCAGGGAACCTTCCCCCCGAAGATCAGTGACCCCCACTTCTCCCCCAGAGGTGAGCAGAGCCCAACTCTAACACAAAGTTCAAAGTCAAGAAATAGGCTGCAAAATAAAACAACAACAACCCTTGACCTCAGAAATCTGCTGTGGTTACAGGGAAGTTCAAGACATAAACTCAGAAGAAGACAACTACGTGAAAAATATCTACAAGCAAAGCCTCAAAGAAAAAATGCAGGTTGAATACAACTGAAAAAAAGAGCCAAAAATAAATTTAATAATCAAATAAGAGGGGTGGAGGAAAAATTGGGGGAAAATGAGAGCAATCCAAGAAAACTATGAAAAGAGAATTAGCAGTTTGGTAAAAATAGGCATAAAAACACTGAAGAAAATAAATCCTTAAAAAACAGAATTTTCCAAATGGTAACAGGAATACAAAATCTCATTGAAGAAAATGATTCCTTAAAAATTAAAATTGGTCGGGTGGAAGCTAATGACTTCACAAAGACATCAGGAACAATACAATAAAGTAAAAGGATGAAAAAATAGAATATGTAAAATATCTCATCAGAAAAATCATCTAACCTGGAAGATAGATTGAGGAGAGATATATTAAGAATTGTTGGACTATCTGAAATTATATTTCAAAAAATTGTAAAGGAAAACTGCCCGGGTATCTTAGAATCAGAAGGCAAAATAGATATTAAAAGATTCCACCTAACTCTTTTTGAGAGAGATCCCAAAATGAAAACTTCCAGGAGTATCAGAATGAAATTTCAGAATTCCCAGGTCAAGGATAAAATGCTGAAATCAATCAGAAAGAAACCATTCTAATACTGTGGAGCCATAGCCAAGATCACTCAGGATCTGGCAGTTACCACAATAAAGGAGCAGAGGGCTTGGAATATATTATGGAAGGCAAAGGCTAGAATTACCACAAAGAATAACCTACCCAGAAAGATCAAGTGTCATCCTTCAAGGGAAAATGTATATTTAATTCAATAGAGGACTTTTAAGCCTTCCTGATGAAAAGACCAGAGCTGAATAGAAACTTTGACATTTAAGCACAATATTTAAAAGAGGGACAACAACATAAATGTGACGGAGAAATCATGAGGAAATTAATAAGGTGAAACTGTTTATATATTCCCAAATGGGAAGACAATACATGTAACTCTGAAGAACTTCATCATCATTAGGGCAGTTAGAAAGAGTCTACTTAAACAAGGGCTATGGGTGTAAGCCTTTCTTGTTGATGTGATCTTAAAATAAAAATGGAAGAATGAGGAAGAGGAATGTACTGGCAGAAGGGGGGAGGGAGAGGAAGAATGGGGGAAATTATCTCACATAAGAGAGGAATGCAAGTAAGAGCTTTTACAATGGAGGGGGAAAATGGGGAGAGGAATTGGACAATACTAGAACCTCAATTTCATTTG
>JAQQSU010009614.1:0-12647 GCA_028627135.1 Pseudochirops cupreus | reverse complement strand
GATTGCTTGTCCTTCCAGTGGGGGTGGGTGGCGAGGGAGGAGGAGAAAGAATCTGGAATCCAGAGTTCCATAATCAAATGTTATGAATGTATATCTATATATACATATATATATGCAATTATTATTATTATTATTATTATTATTGACTACATCCAACTGAAACTTGAGATACACAGGCACTGTGGTTGGGAGATCCATCCTGCCCTACCGAAAAGTGACATAGGAGAGAATAGACTGGGGGAGGGAGGACACACTGGGATGGCTGTTTTGGGGCGGTGGGTGGGGGAAAGAGGGCGAGAAAATATGTAACTCAAAATCTTGTGGAAATGAATGATGCAAACTAAAATAAAATTAAAAAAAAAATAAATATCTTCATAGTCATGCAAAAAAAAAGTCAAGGGAGACAAGGGAGGTTACCTGTCTTTCTCTGAAGTGTGTGAATTAATGAGGGGCTAGAAGGACCAGAGGTCAGAGTAAATCTAGAAGGAGGCAGCTGTATTTAGTAGTCAGTATCCAGGGGGGTGTCTGTGTCAGTGCTCAAGACAGGGAGTCTGAGGAAGGAGACCTTAATGGAGAAGGTGTGAGATGACTGGGGCAGATTAAAGCCTGCAGCTGTATAGTTGGACAGATTTCATTCCAAGGTGCCATATTATCCCTCTGTTTGTAAGGCCTCTTAGGGATCAAAGCTGATTATCTGCATCTACCCTGCTTGCTTTGATAAACCCAAAGCTGATTGCCTTGGGGAAAAGTGCCACCACCCCATCCACCCCCATGGCACCAAATCCTCATTTTATTTTGAAGGAGGCAGGAATAGGACAAATAACAGGAAGTTTTTTCATACAGCAGGTAATAAATGAATAGGATTCATTATCCCAAGAGGAGGTACAGGCAGGAAACATGGATGGATTTTCTTTTTAATCCATGAATGACAAAGCCATAAATGGCCATTTAGAGAAACTGGTCAACACCACATAGTGAAAAGAAAGCTGGAAATTTGAAGTCAGAAAATCTAGGTTATGAACTAGGGCACAGGTTCTAGGGCCTTTTTCTAGCCCTCAATTTCCTCCTAGATGAAACGATGGTTTGAATTAGTAAGATTATCTCTATGGACCTTTACAACTCTATTCACTTTCTCTTCATCCATCCTCCCAGGCCATCTTGCCATCTGCTACACTACTTCCTTTGACCAGCACTCTTCACATCAGACCTTCAGAATCCATGACCTCAATCTTTAGAAGAGTTTTTCTGTTCATTTTTATAATTCTAGCCCTAGATCTCAGCTATCTTGATTGGTGATTGAGTGAAACTAGCCTTATTTATCCCACTGTATTTAGTGGTCCCAAGCCCCATACCAGTCACCGTTTTCTTAGCCTATGCAGACATTTACCCAGGCTATGTTATTACGTGCCTTATATCACAAATAGATGCTTTGACTTTTTTACTTATTGTTCTGGGAACAGTAATACCCTAAATAGTCTCACTGCTTCTACAAAGGATGTCAGTGTACTACTCTACTGCTCCACTCCCCATTTGCTGTCTCCCCCAGACCAAAATACCACTTTTGCATGTGCATTGTTTTCCTCTCCTAGAATGTAAGCCTACTGAGGGCAAGGACTATCTCTATCTCTTTTTGTATTTGTATTCCTAGCACTTGGTGCAATGCTTGGACATAGTGCTTAGTAAATGGTTTTTCATCCATCTTTTCATATTCTTTTAAGGTGGACAATAAGGAGGGCAACCTGGAATTTTCCCATGTTTATCTCTACTTTTTTATGACCTAGCTCAAATCTCACCTTCTATAGGAGATTTTTCCCAGACCCTCCAAACTATAGTACTTTCTCTTCTCAGATTACCTTCTACCTACTCTTTATATATCCTTTAGTTACCTAGTAAACTACATGGTGTTTCCTTGATTAGACTACATTAACAAATAAAACATTTAATAAGCATTTGGGACAAAGCCCTGTGCTAAGCATTGGGCACAAATAGAAAAGACAGTCCCTGCCCTCAAGAAACTCATATTCTAATAGAGGAGACAACACCTATGGAAGTTTTCAGCTGCAAGTGAGATGGAGAGGTCCAGTATTACTTAGGATACAGCAGCAAAGCTGCAATAATGATTAATGATAATAATAATAAATAGTCAGAGGCAATATCTCTTATTTAATGTAATTTCTACTGATAAAATCACATTGGTTTCTGATGGTGAAATTTGGAGTTAGAAAAACTAGGTTACGAACTAGGGCATCAGGTTCTAGGTCCCTTCTCTAGTCCTCAATTTCCTCCTCAATGAAATGAAAGTTTGAACTATTAAAATTATAGCTATTGGGACAGATAAGTGGCACAGTGAATCAAGCACTGGCCCTAGAATCAGGAAGACCTGAGTTCAAATCCAACCTCAGACACTTAACACTTACTAGTGATGTGACCTTGAGCAAGTCACTTAACCCCAATTGCCCTGCCCTTCCCCCTCCAAAAAGCAAAAAAAAAAAAAAAGATTATCTCTATGGACCTTTACAACTCTATTCACTTCCTCTTCCATCCATCCTCCCAGGTCAATACTGAAGACTTCAATGACAAGAACTTTCTTTTCTGGTTTGTCAGTAGGTGTGATTACAGCATCTGAAGGAATCATTGGTAAGGTGTATCACTTGCAGGAGTGGTTTACAGATACTGAGCTGGAAGCATTGCTAGTCCAAAGTTCTAGATCCATTAGGATGTGAGCTGCCTTTGCCCTTTTTTTGGTACCCTCAACACTTAGTCTAGTTCTTAACACATATTAAATGCTTAATAAATACCTGCAGACTGATTGTCTGACTTAGCACCATTGCTTGGCCAATGGATCTGATTCAGGGTTGTCATTCTTGTTTTCCTATGTTAAATGACAGTGGTCGCTGGAGGACCCAGTGGCCAGAGGTCTTGCCAGACTAGGCCCAGCTGAGATCCAGGCTGGGGAATGAAGGAAGAAGAGTGTGGGGAAGAGCTGATATAGTTCTCCTGCCTCTAGGGTCTCAGTCTAGAGCTATCTCTTTTGCATGTTAACAAATCTTGGAGCAAACAATGAAGCAAAGCATCTACAGAGCTTTGTCATTGGAGCAAACCACGCTCCATTCCCCAGCAGAATCTGGCCAGCAGTTGGGAACTCAGAGCAGCCACCAGGCAGATACCTTCACTGACTTTTTCCTTTCTGCTTCTGAACTCTGTCTTCCCATCACACATGACTTGTCAAGGGATTGTTGAGTTTTGGTTTCTTTGGATTTTATGTTATTAAAAGAGCTAAGATCTACATAACATTTTATAAACATTGGTTCATTTGGTCTTCACAGCAACTCAGTGAGGTAGGACCTACAAACCCAGTTTTCAGAAGAAAAGGCTAAGGTTCAGGGTAATTAACTTTTGCGGTTGTTCAGGCATGTCTAACTCTACATGACACCATGAATTTTGTCCACAGATTTTTCTTGACAAAGATACTGGAGTGGTTTCCCCCCATTTTACAGATGAGGAACTGAGGCAAATAGAAGTTAAAGTGACTTGCCTAGGGTCTCACAGCTAAAAAGTATCTGAAATCCGATTTGAACTCAGATCTTCCTGACTCTAAGACTTGCTCAAAGTCATATAAGTAATGAATTACCAAAATGATATTTGAATCCAAGTTTTGCTGGTATCTGTGCCCAGTGCTTTTTGAACAACTTTCTACTCTCCTCTCACCACACCATCTATATGCCCTGTCTAAGCATGACCCATAGGTTCATAGATCTGAAGGGACCTCAGAGGCCACCTACTCTACTCCTCTTAGTTTACATATGAGGAAACTGAGACCCAGAGAGGCTAAGAACACATGTAGAAAATATCAGAGGTAAGATTCTAACCCAGGTCCTTTAACTCCAGAATGACCACTTAAGTCTGGAGTAAGGCAGTGCTGTCCAAAGTTCCAGCCTGAAGCCAAAGACAGGTGATTGCCTGGGATAATTCATGACTACTTGTGGGAAGGCCAAGACCACACCTCATTTTGACTTTGAATTATTCTTCCTCGGGGACATGCTTTGAATATAAAGAATTTAAGTGTTTTCCTAATTAATTTGTCAAAAATTGCTTGTGACAGATGGTTCATTCTCCCTAATCATTCAGTTTCCCCCAGGGACTTCACACAAAATTAGTCAAGAAGAGGAGCTCTGAGTCCTGTTGCTTCAGAAGGACACAGGCCATTCTGGCTTCAGAACCCATCCTTCTACACCGAGCCTGACTAAGCAGGCTGATAAAGCCACCTGCTCCTAGCTACATCCTGGGGACTCACAATCTATTGGCAACTTCCCTCAGATTGCTGCTCCCCGTGATTCTATTGGCTGATTTTACCTTTGATGGGATCTACCAAGACCCTGGCCTGGTACTCAGAGTTAGAAGTTGTAACTTTATGAAACCTGATCCAGTATAGCCCAGATAAACCCTGAGCCCCAACCAAATCATACCTCAGCCCGCCTCCAAATCCAGTCTAGCCCAGAGTTCAGCTCTAGTTGAGTCCAGATTCTAACCCAGACAAGCCTAGAAATCAGCCTAGTATAGCCCACATGTAACTTACAGTTCAGATCAAAGTTCACTTTGGGACAACCTAGTTTAGCCCAAAACCCATACAAGTCAAGGCCAGTCCGGCCAAAATGTAGGGATGGGGATGGGGGACTTCCCTGCTGTTCCTAATTGCTAGAAACAAATCAAATTACTTGGTTGTTGCTGCTGTTGTTGTCCAGTTTTTTGGTATGTTTCACTGCTTATTTATATTACATTTGTCCTGTCCCCTAATGAAATATAAGTTCCATGAGGGTAGAAACTCATTTGTTTTGTATCTTTAGCATCTAATAGTGTCTGACACATTGTTGTTCAGTCATTTCAGTCATGTCTGACTCTCCATGACTTCATTTGGGGTTTTCTTGGTAGATATACTGGAGTGGCTCGCCATTTCCTTCTCCAGCTCATTTTACTGATGAGAAAATTGAGGCAAACAGGGTTAAGTGCCTTGCTCCAGGTCACAAAGCTGGCAAGTGTCTGAGGCTAGATTTGAAATGAGGAAGATGAGCCTTTCTGAATCTAGGCCTGGAACACTAATCATAGCTGTCCCATCTAACATATATTAAGTACTTAATTAGTACTTGTGAAAGGAAAATTAAAGGAGGAAAAACAAGAGAGGAAAGAAAGAGAAGAAAGAAAGGATGGAGGGAGGGAAAGAAGGAAGTAAGAAAGAAAGGAAGAGAGAGAGAGAGAGGGAGGGAAGGAAAAAGAGAAGGAGGAAGAAAGGGAGGAAGGAAGGAAGAAAGAAAGGAGGGAAGGAAGGAAGAGAAAGGAAGGGAGGGAGGAAGAATGAAAGGAAGGAAGGTAGGGAGGAAGGAAGTTAGGAAGGAAGGAAGGAAGGAAAGAGGGAAGGAAAGAAGGAGGGAAGAAAGGAAGAGTAAGGTAGGGAGGGAGGAAGAATGAAAGGAAGGAAAGGAGGGAGGGAGGGAGGAAGGAAAGAAAGAAAGAAGGAAGGAAGGAAGGAAGGAAGGAAGGAAGGAAGGAAGGAAAAGAGAGAGGGAAGAAAGGAAAGGAGAGAGGGAGGGAAAGCAGACAACCGCTGGGCATTGGAACTTGCTAGGTTTCCCACTCAAAGACAGAAGCTCCTGAGTCAATGCTTTTAGACCTTGGCTGCTTCTTCTCTTGTTCTCCATCTTCCTAGTAGAGCTCCTCACTGAAGGTTCTAGGGCATAATGATTTTCTTAGAAATTGTCCTGAGTAAAGCCTATCCAATGTCATAGCTCTTGAGTCCCCTCCTGAGTTCCTGCTCAGCTGTATTTTTTTCCCTCAGCATGTCTGCAGCCCTCTGTCTTGGCAAGGCACTGAACGATCATTTTTACTATTCATCACTCTAACAATCTCTCTTCTGCTCTTGGCTCCCTCCTCTAAATCACCTTTGCTGAGTCCCATCTCACTAGCTATTTGTCTTTGCCAGGAATTCAAAGGCAGCAATGCAGCCTTCAGGCTTCTTTTTCTAACAGTTCCATAGCGTTCCCTGGGGAATCCCTGACTTTCCTTCTTCCTACTTCCCACTGCCTCAGGAATATAGACACCTTGAGAAGTCAAAAAATTTACTTTTCTGAGGCAGCTCCAGTAGCCCAGGCTCAAATAATAGGACAAGGATCTGGCCTCTCTTCTTCTCCACATTTCTCTGGACCATAGGGTAAGGGGCTGGGAGAGTCAGAGGATCAAAACTGGAAGGGAGGTTACAGACAATTATTCCAATGCAACCATTTTATAGATGATAAAATTGAGGCACAGAAAGGTTAAGTTTCTTACTTTAAGTCACTCAAGTACTTGCTGGCAGAGGTGGAATTCAACCATGTTCTCTGTACAAATCCAATTCTCTTTCTACTATTTCTACTTTCTACTCTTTCTGACTCCCTCTTTCTTAGCAGAAGCCTAACTTTGACTCCTGGTCTGATAGGAGCCCAAGGAAGACCTTCATTTTCTTTAGTTTTTTGAGTGCAAGGACTGTTTCTTTTCTTTTCTTTTTCTTTTTGGAGGGGGGAAGGCAGGGCAATTGGGGTTAAGTGACTTGCCCAAGGAGTAAGTTTTAAAAGTCTGAGGCTAGATTTGAACTCAGGTCCTTCTGATTCCAGGGCCGGTTCTCTATTCACTGCACCACCTAGCTGCCCCAACAAGGACTGTTTCAATTTTGGTTTTATTTCCCCACTGCTAGCCTAGGACCAGGTACATAGTAGGTGTTTTGTTGTTGTTGAGCAATTTCTCAGTCAAGTCCAACTCTTCATGACTCCATTTAGGGCTTTTTTGGAGAAGATACTGGTTTGCCATTTCCTTTTCCAGCTCATTTTACAGATGAGGAAACTGAGGCAAACAGGGTGAAGTGACTTGCTCAGGGTCACACAGCTAGCAAGTGTCTGAGGCTGGATTTGAACTTGGATCTCCCTGACTCCAGGCCCAGCACTCTATCCACTACACTACCTATGTGTTTATAATATGCTTATTACATTGAATTTCATAATTTCATATTTTCCATGAAAAATCTAGGTGTCCATTATCAAAAGCACAAATATAAAATCATAGAATGCTAGAATAATAAAGTATCCTAGGAATCATCTAGTTCAAACCTCTTGTTTTATTGGGGGGGGAGACCAAGACCCTCAGAGGTGAAACCACTGGTTCGCTTTCATGGCAAGTTAGTAGTAAAGTCAGGACAAGACCCTAGCTCTACCAATCCAGTGCTCCTCTCCTGTACTGAATCGCCTATCAGAAATAGATAACAGCAAAATTTCCATTAGTAATAATTTGACTTTCAACAAGGGTTGGTTAATCTTCAGCTAACCAGAACATGTAATTTTCCAGACCCCTTGATAACAGAAGTATTCAGCCTATTCAGGGTTGGTTGGTATTCTACCTGGTTGGTTGCTATTCTACTTAAGGAATACAAAAAAAAATCTCTGACTTTTCCAGCAAAACCATATAGGAATAAATCCCCTGAGGGAAGAGCTAAAATAGGGTCTGATGCTCTAAAAGATGAACATATTGCTATGGTACCATTTCTTCAAAAGCTCGATACACTGAAGTTCTCATCTAGGCCCTCTGCTTCACCTTTACTTTCCCTCTCCAGGGTGACCCTTCATCCCTACTCTGCCCCAGATTCCCTGCTCCTCTCTGACTCTCAGGTCTACTCCTCCTTTCCCCAGTGGCCATGCGCCAAGCTCTTCCATGCCTTCCCCCAGTACCTGTCTATGAATATGTTTGCTCACATCATTTGAATGAGCAGGGGATCACCAACTACAATCTTTCCAGTAAGATGGAGGGTCACAAAAAAGATGAAGGGTCATTAGGCCTTGCTGTCTTCCCTACAGTTACATCCTTCAGATCTCCTGACATTGCCATCTGGCCTGTCAATGTACCCTAAGGACCTGGAAGCCTTCCCACATTATCCTCCTGAGGGAAATAGAGATAATTACTGCCCCTCCTTTTTATGGATGACCAAACTGGAAAACAGTGTTAGTGTTTTGTCCAAGGTCACATAGTGATTAGATGATGGATTTTGGATTAAAAACCATCTCTTTTGATTCACAATCTGGTCACAGTATTACGCTGCCCAGGGATGGAGGAAAGGAAACCAGGACATCAAGTGAGGGTGTGATAAACAACTCCCAAATTATCTGTGTATTCTCAATTCAGTCTTGTTTGGCTGAAGCAAGAGTGCTCTGAATGTGAATGTGGCTGTATTGTAATTGTAAATCTGTATTTGGTAAAAGATCACCTGGAGACCAGCAGGCTAGAGAGAGAACAAAGAGAGACAGATGGAAGGGGCCCCAGCCAGGTGTGGGGACTGGTATAGGAGAGAGAAAAAGAAATGTGACTAGAGTGTGGGGACAGAGAGGACTAAAAGAATGAAGGGGATGAGGTAAATGTAGGAATGGAAACGAACAGCCTGTCGGACAATGACTGATAGAGTCAAAAGGCAAGAGTCAAGGTTAAAGATGGAGGAGAGAAGGTGCCCCATGAAACATGACCCATGAAACACGGGGGTGAGAGCAGCCAGATGAACAGTGGAACAAGAATCTTCCTCCAGGTTTGGGTGCTTGGAGAGGGAAGATTTGACCTAAAAATGGAGCTACCACCAAAGTTCAGCCAAAAAGGACTTGACGTTTTTAGGAGATAATCTAAACTTGTCTTAGGGTGAGACTGGCTAGAATTGGAAAAGCCAGATCCAGAGGTTAGTCTGTTTGTTCCAAGAGAGATCTGTGACTTGAGAATGTGTTCCATGGCCCATGGAACCAAGAGGTTCCACCACCTAATCAGCTCAATTTAGCTATATAAAAGGAGCCTTTCCAAATGGCACACTTTTTGGAGCGGATGAATTTATAGGCCTTCCTTTCCAGACTGACTGTCAGTTAGGGTGATGTTCCTATGGGAAATACATGGAGGGTTTTTGGCAGGTAGATAGGGGCTACTGGTCAGAAAATTGCTTCCATCTAGGACCAGTCATTATTCAGGAGTTGCTGCTTAACAATCTTTTTTTCAAGTTCAGAAAAGAGTGCAGAAGTGGTAAGGGAAAAAAGGAAGAGTTTGGAGAATGGGGTGACTATTTTCAGAAATGAGCAAAGTAAAAACAAGAGGTTTCAAAAACCATTGTTTTATTACCAAAAAAATGTGGAGATGATCCCCCACCACCACTGAACCACCACCAGGTTTGGATTCAATCCAAGACCAAAGAGAACTCCATGCCCATAGCTGTGGAATTAATTCAAGAGTTTGGGTGTGGTGGTGGCAGAGATGGCATGGAAATATAGCATGGACAGATCACACCACCATGTCCTGTTTCTATTGTAGCTAGACGGAACACTGCTATAAATTGGTCCATTTTCCCCCTAATCCTCAAGATCCAGAAATACTTCATTATGTAGAATGGGCTAGGATTAAGGAAACCTAAACATAACTCTGCCTTATGGATACCCAGAGGAAGATAGTTCATGTGACACAAATGAATGACTTATGGAAATTTTCTGCATTTTAATGAAATCAACTTTGTAAGAGTCAGAAAGTATCTGCACAAAGACCAACATATCCTTATGGAATCTGAGGGGAGAGATGGGATCCCTTTAGTGCCTGAGGTTTTCTGTGTTCCCTCAGAACATTGTCAGTGCTCCCAATTGGAAATCATCCAGTATAACCACTCTATGTGACATGTGGGAGTGGCCTATCTATGCATGCATGATCCTATAATAAGATAGAGTAAATGCCTCAGCCATCCTTTCTTCCTTTCTTCCAGTCTCATATGAAGAAATCACACTAATCATCTCTAAATCTTACTCCTTCATCTATGCTCTTGATTCCATTCCCTTCAGGCTACTCAGAGACCTTGCTCCATCAGTCACTTCTCTATCTAGAATCTTCAAGTTTTCCCTCTAATGACTCATTTCCAATTGTCCACAAACATATTCACAACATACCTGTATTGAATAAATTTTGCATTGGCTTACCTACTTCCTCAAAGTGCCATCCCATTTCTTATCTAACCGGTACTACCAAGCTTTCCTAATGAATGACCAACACTTTTAGCCCACTTCTGGTGGGCCCCCTCTCTCCTCAACTTTACTTCAACCTAGGTCTTCCTCCCAACACTCTCCTGAGACTGTACTCTCCAAAGTCTCCAATAACAATGTAACTCCTCTCAATACAGAATCCTCAGAAAACTACCCTAAATTCAAGCCATGCTTTGGGCAAGGATACATTTAAAACCACAGCTTATGAACCCTTCAAAATGTTTCTTTTACCACACCACTGAATGCTCCCATGGTGTATCCCCAGTGGAGCACCTCTCTGCTCCTGATGCTGCTTCTTACTTCCCCACAGAATTGTCCATGTCACTTGCTGGTCACATGAATGTTACTGAGTTGTGAGCAGCTTTCTCAGGCTGCACATTCCTGGTTGGGGATGGGGGTGAGGAGGGGGTCCTCCTTTTAGTCTTTTCTCTGCTTCTCTGCCATCTACTGGTGTCCCTGCTGAGTGTCTGTCTTCTTGGTCTCTGCCGCCGCCCTCTCCTGGTGTTTGGCTGAACTGCAGCTGCTATATTGTCTGACCTCCCCTCTTCATCACTCCACCCCACTGTACCAAGATAGCCAGAGGATTCTCCAGACATTAAAGAGTATTTTTCTAACTTATTTTCTTCTACCTCAGATGCCACCCTTTGAATCCAATCTACTCTATCAGTTAGAGCATGAGCATTCCTTTCAATTCCTATAGTACTCCTCATCACTACCTGAGACCATGAAAATAACTTTGGAGACTTCACTTTAAAAGGTGGAAGAGCAGGATGCAGCTAGCAACTATTTGTTCAGCATTCCAGTCTGTGAGAAAGTTGTAGTTGTTGCTCTCCCTTTGGTCATAATTACCAAATTCAATGCCCTTTTCTCAGGCCTCATTGTCTTTGACTTCCTATTACATTTGACATTGCTCAATTCCTTCTGTCATTTGAAGTGAAACATTTAGATTCTTGCCCAATGGTGGATCTTAGAGTTCAAACTCTCTTGAAGCCTAGAGAAATATCCTAAATAGATATTATGTGAATTCTCATTGTGGTAACAGAATGAGAGAGTCAGTGAAAGAGAGAGGCTTTCTGCCTGACATCATCCAATTAGTGTCAGTGCCTCTTCTTCTCTGGGGCAAGGGCACACAAGCATGACCAACTTTGCTTTCTTCCAGGATCAATCAGGAACATTGCCCACCATTTCAAACATTTTCTATACCTGTCAAGCCAGTTGTATCATTGCTCCTTTCTCCCATCCATGGCAGACCTAGTGTCATACTTTCCTTTTAAAAATATTTTTTAAAAATTAGTAACCATTTATTTTCTGTCTCACCACCTTCCCACCTTACTGAAATAAAAAAATAAACAGCACTCTTGCAATAAAAATGCATAGTCAAGCAAAACAAATTTCCATACTGACCATGTCCAAAAATGCATTTCTCATTCTGCAGACTGAGTCCATAATGTCTCCATAAGGAGGTCATCATCAGTTGTCTGGAATCATGGTTGATCATTGCATTGTTCAGAATTCTCTTCGATTTTTTTCAACTTATTTTCATGACATTGCTGTTGTAGTATAACTTGTTCTGGTATTGTTCACTTTCTTTTGTATCAGTTCATACAAGTCTTCTAAGGTTTCTCTTAAATCATCCCCTTCATCATTGCTTATAGCATAATAGTATTATATTATATTCATATACCACAATTTGTTCATTCTTTCCTCAATGAATGGGGAATTAGTTTCAAGTTCTTTGCAGCCACAAAAAGGCTGCTATAAACATAGGATCTCATATTTTCCTAAGAAGATAAAGACTATCAAGATCATGAGCTCCTTAAAGGACTTGATAGCTGTATTCTCCTCACAAACTCAAAAGTTCCTCTCCTCTTTTGCTCCAATCTTTGAAGAAACTATGTCCTTCTTACCTTTCCAGGATGGCTTTTCCAGATCTGCACTCTTGTTATCACATCCTCTCCCACCTCCTTGAAGATGTGGTTGATTCAATTCAATAAATATTTATTAGAAACCTACTTTGTGCCAGGCATGATGCCAGGGAGGGGGAATACAAAGACAAAAATAAAACCATCTGTTTCCCTTAAAGTGCTTACATACTACTAAAGAGGCAAAATATAACACGTATATGGCTAAGTAAATAATATGCAACTTCAGCAGACATAGAGAGTTAATAATGTTCTCTATATAATAATGTCCCCCTGGAGACAGTGGGGATCAGGAAAAGTATAATAGAAGAGGTGATTCTTAAAAGAAGGTAAAGATTCTGAGAGATAGAAAGCAGGGCTTTCCAGGGAAAGTCCTTGGAGAAAGGCTTATGCAAATGCTTGGTGGTGGTAGGTGGCATGTCAAATTCTGAAGTTCCCTAATAGTCCTATTCATCTGGGACACAGATTTCATTCAGAGCAATAACATGAAATAAGACTACAGAGGAGGGACAGAACCAAAATGGCAGAATAAGGCAGGAATCTGCCTGAACTCTCACAAATTCACCTCCAGGAGGAGGAGAAAGAATCTGGAATCTGGAGTTCCATAATCAAATGTTATGAATGTGTATCTATCTATCTATCTATCTATCTATCTATCTAT
>JAQQSU010009613.1:0-12647 GCA_028627135.1 Pseudochirops cupreus | reverse complement strand
TCAAATGTTGTAGAGGTTAAATAAAGTGTTTACCATTTTTATGGGGTTCTCTGCACATAAAAGAATTCTCTTTCTCCTATTCCTTCTTACTAAATTTGGATTAAAATATGGAAAAGAATTGAATGCCTTAATTAAACTTCAATGAATTTGACTTTCATCACTAACAACGTTTTAAAATAAATTATTAAAGGGATAGATATTGAATATCTCAGAAGAAAGACAACCAGATAGAAGCAACATGTACTCTGCAAGAAGAGGTCTTCTTGGCCTGTCTCCACTCCAACTGTTTGATGCCTTGGGGCACCTGGAAATTCCTTTTGTCTTCTTCCCTGAGTTTGCCTTTAACTGGCCAGGGTAACACTAGAACCAGGATTTTCTTTTAATTTTGGCAACCACAAAGCAACCCTTCACTCTCATGGCAATCATTTGATGAGCCCACCATCTAATACCACAGGCTGCATTTAGATTGTTGTCTGATCATGGGTCAGAGTAGACTCTTTCAGTGGTTAGTCAGTTATGAACTGATCAGAGAATTAAACTCCCAAACTCAGAAAGGATAAGGAGAAATAGGTAACAAGCAAAAAGGGTGATTCTTTCTCATTTGTGCAAGAACAAAAGAAGAGGTGCACGTAGAAGAGGCTGAGATGAGCAATAGTTTTGCCCAGCATGAGAGTGTTGCCAAAGACAAGGGAATATTAATATCTATATGGGATGGGAAAGGAGCAGGCCTTCTACCAACCCACACTGAGGCAAGCTACTAAAACTTTGGACAAGAAAAACCTGTCACTTTATCTCTACAACTTGAGTAGTAGAGTTCAATTTGGATAATTGTGGAAATGAATTTGTCCAGATAAATACAGAAAAAGATTTTGATTATTTGATTATTATTGGCTATACATGTTAAAAACTGAATTTGAAAATGTAGAACCTAGGAGAAAAGAGAGACCAAGACAGAGGACAGACAGAAAGAGGAGGGGGGAGGAAGAGGAAGGGGAGAGAGAGACAGTGGAGAAGGAATGGGGGGGGGGGAAGGCAGATAGGGAGACAGATGGAGAGACAGACAGACCACTGGCACTCTTAAGAAAACAGTCTTGTAGTGAATAATCAAAAAAAGGGAGTAAAGATTTGACAGGCCCCAGGAAAGTAGTAATGTAGGCAGTGATTGGCTGGATGACCCTTCACTTCAGGAATTCTCTAGTGCATACAGTGTCAGTGTCCTCTTACCTTGGAGAACTTTGGAAGGGAACATGTCTATGGGAACAGCACAGAAAGATTAGAAGAGTGAAATCTCCAAACAGCTCTCCTAGATGTCATTAATATTAAACAGGAATTCTCACAGACGTTTGATTAGGCTTTCAATGGAAGATAAGGGGGTGGGGAGGTGGGGGAAATGTGAGATTCTTTCTCTCTCTCTCTCTCTCTCTCTCTCTCTCTCTGCAACTGTGTCCAGATTAGAGATTGTAGAGTTAAAAACAGATAAAGAGGAAGGAAATATTTTCCCCTGTTTTGTAGAAATTCATGGCATTAAAAACTAGAGAATATTAAAATTGTAATTGAAAAGCAGTATCTTATGCTATAAATTTCCAAAGTATGGTAACTGCTCAAACACTTGGGTGGATTTGCACCTAGGATTAAGATTAAGCACAAACAACACACATCTTTCTCCACTTTCTGGAGGAAAATAGATGTATTTTTCTAGTAAAATTAGGTTTCACCTGCTTAGTGAATAAACAGAACTGAAGTTGGTGTGAAAAGATTCAACAGAATTCAATCATTCAGGCAAATTAGTAGCAAAGTCTCCTAAAGTGAAACAGACTATGCAGTAAAATATTAGACTAGAATATGATCAAGAAATAAGATGAGATTTTCCTAAGAAAAAATTACAGAAAGAAATGAGGAATCAGAGTAGAAAATGAAAGGTTGGTTTCCGAGTAGGGTAGGCTTTAATCAAAGTCCACAGGAGGCATATAAAAGGGAAAGGAAGAAAGTTTCAGAATAGGTTTAAGAAAGGTTTGATTCCACTGAGATCAGAATATGAGAAACTTTTAGAGAAAATGAACATTAGTGATTTCAGACAATACTCTTTCCTGGAAAGACCATTCAAAGGGCATATCCCAAACCTTCGGATCTCTTGAACTCCAAAGGAGGGGAGATTAGGAATATGAGTGTTAGGTGAAGCCCCTTCCTATCCTTTGTCTTGGGCTTCCTGGGGTTAAAAACAGCAAAGAATGGTAAGAATCTTGGGAGGAAAGGTGAGTCAAGATCTTTTTAAAGTATCCAGGAGGGATATGTTGGAACAAAATGGAATTGATTTGATTTATTGTGATTTCAAAGAAACCCTACCAAAAAAAGTTTATGAGAAGGTGAGAGTCAAATGTTTTGTTTTGGTTTTTTTGGTTTTGTTTTTTTGTTTGTTTGTTTTTGGAAAGTGGCTAAGTTAAAGCTGTAGGTAATGTCATTTGTGATGCTGGCAACTAACAGCCCTTAGGAAAATTGGTATTTTGCATGTTACCAGCAGTGATTATGAGTCCAGACTTATTTTGGTTGAAGTTTTCCCTAAAACTAAATTAATAACATGGTCTTATTTAAAGTAAGATATATATCGTATTAGGATAATTTTAGCAAATAAGAATTTAACCAAAAAAATGCATTTGCTATTCAACATTAAGGTAGTATCCTGGGAAAATACATAGATTAGAAAAACTCAAGTTCAAATCTGGCCTCAGAAATTTACTAGCCATGTGACCTTAAGCAAGTTACTTCAACTCTGTTTTCCTCAGTTTCCTAATCTGTAAGGGGATAATAGTCACATCCACCTCCCAGGGTTATAGTGAGGATCAAATGACATAATAATTATCAAGTGCTTAGTACAGTTCCTGGAGCATGGTAAATACCATATAAATGTTAGTAGATGCAAGTGTTTTATTTTGGTTTTGAATTCAGTCATTATAGAATGCCAGAAGTGACAAAATAAATGGTTTTATATGTAACATCATTTGGGAATCTATTCAACTGAAATGATGTCATCTGACTGGTTGATTGCCCTTTTTACTCAAAGAAGACCAATGACATCAAGATGGTGGGGTCAAGGTACATTGTGTTTGATTGTGGCTAATGTCCAAAATGAGCTTAGAATGCTCTACCCTAGGAGGACACAGATTCCGTTTGAATATTTGGGATGGAAATGTTTCTAGATTTACACATCTGACTGGAAACAAGTTTTATTTCATGTTTTAAATGCATGAAATTGTCTTATTTACTATTGTGCCTCTGAATTTTTTTCCTTATATTGTGAAATTTCAGAAACAATTATATCAGAAATCCTGTTAGAAAAGTGATTTCTCTTAATCTGGATGCTGTTAGTTTATTAATTGAACTGTTAAAAGAATATGGTAAAAATGTTTGAAAACCATTAAAACTTAATGAGTTATATTTATTTTAAAGTGGTTAATATAGTAAAGAGTGAGTTCCATCTGAGATTATTTGGTTACCATTAACAAAAATTATTAAACTTTATCTGGTAAAAAAATAGCATTTATTGAAGTTATATCTTTGAACCATCTTAGTAAAGACTAGACCTTAGATTCAAAGATTTCATTTTGCATGAGGAATTAATAGTCAATATGGATATATTAATCTAGAGGCTTATAGTGATCAGAAATTTTCTGGCATCTTGAGTCAATTATCATATATTCACTACGTTGGTAAAACCTCAGAATGTGGTTATTATTAATTTATAAATGAAGGATTAATAAAATATTCTTATATGTTCATTGTTAACTGTTATTGAAACATGACAAAAAAATAATAGCCTAGTCTCAAGTTGTGATTGGTGAAATTTTGGTATGTAAGTAAATATCTCTTGGGACTGTGATTTAACACTGATCTGAGGTTTGATTTCAGAAATGCTTGTCATGAAACTAATAGTGCACAATTTAAGGGGAATTTTGTGTGCTGCTGAAAAGGAGGGAGACCTGAGAATAGATAGAGATGGATGTCTGTTCCTGGGAAAAGTTGAGGTGATAATCTTGCATTGACAAAATTAGCATCCTTTAGAGTCAGTTTTCCTTTGGGCTATTTCCTTTCTCAATGGGCAATTTTGCCACCTGGTTAATCTTCAGTCTATGCCACCTTGTGAATAATATGGAACTTTACTATGTAATTGGTTGTCAAATAGTTCATATCTTAACTTTGCTCATTCTTTAAGTAAAGACTCCAATCAGCCTGTATCACTCTACTTAATACTAATCCCATTTCCTACAGACTAACTCCATCACCTGAGGGCTATTGCCAATTCCCAAGGATATTGTAATGGGGAGACACTGAGGAGGCATTAATACCACTTCCTCATTATAAAGCCTATTAATCAGGATTGTTTTACCCTTACATATAAATTATTTTACTTCTCATGTACAAAAACAGTCCAGAGGAGGACTTATGTGGCTGGCTCCACTCCAACTGTTTGATGCCTTGACATACCATTATACTTTTTTTGTCGTAAAGAACAGTTCTTGTAATTTTGTATTTCTGTTTTTTCTGAAGTTACTAAAATGGTGGTTCAGTGCATAGTGTGTATAGAGATGTTTAAAAAGTGTCTTATAAAGTACAACATGCCATTCTTTGTATTAAAAATGGAAAAGTGGATGCTTAACTGTTTAAATATACTCCAAGAGTAAACAGGAATCTCATTCAATGTGACCTTGGAATGAAGTCTTTAATGTTATGTCATTGGTGATCTTTGTTTGATCCTATGATTTTTTTAAAAAAACTTTTTAATTTTTTTTAACCAATGACTTAGATAAAAGCATAGATGAGGATTGTGCAATTTTCAGATGAGTCAAAGAGATAGTTATTATATTGTATGTCAGAGCTATGATCTGAAAATATCTTGACAGACTCTAGCATTGTATCAAATTAATAAAATAAAAATTTATCAAGTAAAAAAGTATTTTTCTTGGACCAAAAAAAAAAAAAAAACCAAACCAAAACCAACACATAAGTATAGGGTGAAGGAGGAATAGATAGAAGTTATTTGTCTGAAAAAAAAATCAGTGAGTTTTAGTGGCCAACAAGTTCATTATCAGGGTGATTTGTCACACCAAAAAGTGTCCTGTGAGATACTTTAATGGTCATATTTTCTAGAAATAAAGTTTTAAGGTACCAATGCATTCTTCAATAGTCAGTTAACATTAAGAGTATTATATTCAGTTCTAAGCATTAAAATTTAGGAAAGTCCTTGACAATTCAAAATATCTAGGGCATGTCCACTAGAATAATGAAGGGCTTTCAATTACTTTCATATTAAGATAGGTTGATAGAAATGGGTATGTTTTTCATGGTAAAGAAAATGCTGAGCTGGGGTTGGAGGAGAGTGATTATGGTTGTCTTGATATATTTGAAAAGCTGACAAAAAGAAAACTTAGATTTGCTTTGTTTAGCTTGAGAGGAAAGAACTGGGAGTCAATGTCTGGGTTTTAAGTTTAAAGGGTCAGAATTCAAATTTTTGAGGTATATCTTAAGTGTGGCTTAAGTGACCTGAGTATACTTGCACAAGTTTCTTAGCTTTTAAAGGTTATAGTTTCCTCACTTCCAAAATGGCAAATGTCTAGAATCTTAGAAGTCCCCTTCTATCTATGAATCTATGACCAGGGGTCACAAAGAAGCAAATTTGTGTCTGGGGGAAAAATTAAAATACAACAACCAAAACAAAAACACTTCCTCGGAGTTAGCGATACACCAAAGCGGAATGAGTGGCAGTGTATACTGCCTCACATGTTTTCAAGAAAATGTTGGTTGACCACTTAGTGTGTAGATTGTAGAAGTTATTCACTCTTGGTTATGGAATAGACCACTGGGCCATTGAGACCTCATCTAACTAAGAAATTGTGATTTTGTGAGATACAAGAGAATAAGTATTTCATTTCATTAAACAGGCATAAGATATGTACCTAGCTATGAAAAACTATATTTTCCTTTAATCTTTCATCCTCCATTACAGCTAGGTTTTAATGGTTACTTATGATTGGAAATTCCAAGTCACTCCCATTTGAAAACTGATTCTAGTCCCAACAGGAAATATATAAAATCTTACTCCATGTGTGGAAAAGTATTATTTCATATATAAAGACTGTTATCTTTGCCTTGGCTTGCCTGCATAGAAATTAAGAGGTGCCAGGCTTGTTCTCTTGGACTTCTCATTTTCACTTTTGTCTGCATCTGACCCCAACTCTTTGTACTTGCCCTAGACTCATTATTTCTACTCTTCCTTCACACCTTTAAACTTTTTTTTTTCAAATAAGCTTTTATTTTCCCTCCCTTTCTCTTATCCCTCACAAAACTTTATAATGAATAGACATAGACAAAACAAAACCTCACCCTGGTCATTTTCAAAAACATGTGTCCTGTTCTTCATATCCAACCCATCATTTCATGGTCAACAGGTAGGAAGCATTATTCCTTTACCTTGATTCCATGACTGATCATGGCATTGATCAGATCTATTATGTCTTTCAGAATTGTCTTGGGCATGATTCATGAATTTATTTTGATTCCTGAATTAGATCAACATGGTTGAAGTTCCACCCAAAAGTAAAACTTCTGGACTCATACACTGTCTTGCTCTTTAATATCTGCCTGATCTATTGGAGTTTGCTTCATCTACTCCAGGACGCAAAACAACCATTAGCCGTAATCACTGTTATCCATGCCCCAGTGTGACAGACTTCTTTCAAGGCATAGAAATTGGTTCTGACCAGTCCTACCTTGCCAATGTTTGTCATCTGGCTTTTCAGAACTCATCCTAGTATCTAATGCCCATGGTGAATTCACAACAAAATTGTATTTTTCCTTTTTTTTTTTTGCAATCATGTAAAATATTTCTATATTAGTCATTTTGTTCAAGAAAACTTGAAAAAGGGGAAAGAAGGATGGAAGGATAGAAAGAGAAAAGAGTGTGCTTTATTCAGTCTATTCAGATGACGTTGGTTCTTTCTATGGAGATGGATAATACTTTTCCTTGTCAGTCCTTTGGTATTGTCTCAGGTCATTGTATTGATGAGAAGAATTAAATCATTCATAGTTGTTCACTATACAATATTGAACTTACTGTGTACCATGTTCTGGTTCTTCTGGTTTCACTTTGCATCAACTCATGTAAATCTTTTTGAGTTTTTCTAAAACTATTCTGCTTGTCATTTCTTATAGCACAGCATTATTCCATTACAACTTGTTCAGCCATTCCCCCAATTGATGGGCATCCTCCCAACTTCCAATTCTTAGTCACCACAAAAAGAGCTGTGATAAGTTGAAAAAAAGAGATGTATTTTTCAAATAAGAATAGAGAGATTTCAATTCAATGAGAGTTTCTTCAGAGTCTACTATGTTTCTGATACATTTGGAAAAGTCACAGTGGGGTAGTAGTTCAATTCCCACCTATGATACATAGCAGCTATGCAAGCCTGAGCAAATTATTTAAATGTTTGTGGGCAACTCTCAATAATAGGAATTGAAGAACAATTGCAGATATGAGAAAGGTTCCCCACCAGCCATTCCATATACCTTTGAAATTTCATCTCAATTCCACCCAGTACCCACCTCCACCAAATACAAGGCACTGTGCAGGCTACTGGAGATTTAGAGACAAGAATGTTCTCAAGGAGCTTACGTTCTCTAGGACCACGAGATAGGTAGTACAGTGGACAAAACACTGGGAGTGGTTTCAGGAACACCAGAGTTCTTTCTAATTAAGCTTTAGATACTTATTGGTTGTGTGACTTGGAGCAAATAACTTAACTTCTATTTGACTCAGTTCCCTCAGCTATCAAATGGGGATAATTATACCCCCCTGGGTTGTTTTGGGGAACAAGTGAAATAATTTGGAAAGTGCTCTGCACAGTTTCAGATATATTATAGGCTCTTAATAAATATTTGTGCCCTTCCTTCTTATGGATGACATTTAGCTCATGGATTTAATGGTCATAATTTTTAAAAAATGATTGAAGATATGAAGGAAAAGGTCACAATATAAAAGAATAAAATTCAAGTCATTTCTTATCTGACTATATGTCAAAAACGCATATCAAAGAAAGTAGAATGGTGTTCAGAGTGAGTTATATTGCTATATTTATAGGTTCTTTAATGCCTAAAATCTTTTCAGTAAAACACCATTTTGAATCTCATATTTTTCAAACAAAATAGAGCAACAAGAAAATATAACATGTTTTTGCTTTATAGATTATTACATTTAATTTTCACATAGATCTATTTGCCCCTTATACTATGTTACTCAATAAATAGATTTTCCTTGGTAATCTGCGCTAAATGCAGCATGGAAGATGAGCAGTCTGGAGGTCAATTTTAATGTAGATTTGCAAGTGCACCAATCCCCACTGCCTGAAAAATGGATGCTCTGAAGATTACTTCAAGGAGGTCTGAATATATACATTGGCAAATGCAGCTTGTAAGCAACTGGAAACAATTTTGCATGAGAAATGGCAGGAGTTAGGGAACAAGCATTTGTTAAACAATCACCAAATTCCAGACACTATTCTGATCACATCACACATATTGTCTCATTTGATTCTCACAACTACCCTGTTATAAGTAGGAGCTACTGTGATATGTGTTTTATAGTTGAGGAAACTAAGGCATACAGAGGTCTAGTGACTTGTCCAGAATCATAGAACAATGAAGTAGTTGAGGTTG
Source organism: Pseudochirops cupreus (assembly GCA_028627135.1). Taxonomy (NCBI): domain Eukaryota; kingdom Metazoa; phylum Chordata; class Mammalia; order Diprotodontia; family Pseudocheiridae; genus Pseudochirops; species Pseudochirops cupreus. The sequence goes on along the minus strand of JAQQSU010009613.1, from coordinate 3,944 downwards.
GATTACATATAACTCAGGTAGCTAACATCAGAGTCACTCATTTAGATGATTCAATGTCCTACCCATGGAACCTGGAAGAGAATCCAAGACCAGCAACAGATGTTAGAAAAAGGCAATGGAGTTGTAGCACCATGGTCCATTTTAAATGATCTTTGTGGGAAATCCTCAGCAATGGATGTTAGGAATGCAGTGTCACATTTTTAGACATGTTCCCAAGATCTCATTATTTGTTCTCTACATTCTTATATTGCAGCTGTTTAAAATGGATTTGCACTTTCAAATTGCTGTGATACATTCTCACTCCAAGGTTTATATTTAAAATGCCTTTTCTCACATCAGGAATGCATTTATGAGGGAAGTGCATACTGGTGAGTTTTTTAAAGCAGTATTTTGGCTGAATTATCTTTGTTTAATGAAAAGTTCCCCTACAAAGGGAAGCAAGGATAACCATTATCATACCTCCATTTTTGCTACCTTGGCAGAACTCGGAAAAATAGAAAGTAATCAATTGTTCTCACTTATGAATATGAATGAATGTTTGTTTCTGTGGCATTTAAGATTTTCCTTGTTTAAGCCATTGTTTCTGAACTATGAAAATATAAATTGCATATTAACTGAGTTTCAAAAAATGAGTAAAACAAACAAAGCCTTTCTGTCTTATGAGTTAAGTAGTTTCTTAGTAATATCTTATATCCTATGGGTTTTGAAAGAGTACTTAGCCTAACAATGTATTAAAGAAATCTTAAAGATTAAGATCAGTGTCAACACTGGAAAGAAAAAGATATTGTCAGTGCTGGGGAAGGATACACACTTCTTATTATTCATCACTTTACATGAGGGTTTTTTGAATATACTATAAGTGAGAATCTTACCTGCTTGTTTTCAAAGAGATCAAATGAGATAATATAGTGAAACACTTTGTTAACTGTAATAATAATAATGGCCTGCATTTATATGTATTTTTACAGAGGAGATGAAGCATTTTTAGCCCCATTTGCAGTCCCAAGTTACAGAAAGGTTAAGTGACTTTGCCAGTGCCACAATGTTACCAAGGATATAAACCAGCATTAGCAATTGATCTCCTGACTCTACCCCATACTTTAATATGCCACACTGTAATCACCATTTTCAATAAACATTTATTATAAGGAGTTAGTATGTACAAACACATTCCATGCCATCAAAGAGCCCATATTCTAACAGGGAGAGAAAGGTGCAAATAAGTGAACCATGTATAGTGTAAGTGGGAGGTAATCTCAGAGATAAGATACTAGGGATGGTAAATGGTTTGGGAAGGACTAGTTAAGATCTGTTGCAGAAAGCTGGATTTGAGCTCAGTCTTAACGTAAACTATGGAAACCATGAGGTTGATGTGATGACGGAGAGCATTCCAGGAATGGAGAATAGCTAGCAAAAAAAAAAAAAAAGACACCGGTCCTAGAAATGCAACATCTTGTTCAAAGAACAGCAAGAAGGTCACAGTTGCCTGATTGTGAGATCCATAAAAAACAATATAAATACCTCTTATGTGTATTCCTAATAGAGTATTTAATTGTTATCACTGAGTTTTCTCTCTTCCAAAATAAAATGAAGAGGAAACAATTACATTTGCAAACCAAAATGGTTGTAATTTTCCAGAAGTTTTCAAGAGTGAATGGTTATTTTGGGCAGACTCATGGTGTAAAAAACAGCAAGTTTATATTAAGAGCTGCAGGGAAATTGCTGACATCTTCTAAAAGAAAGATGTGAAAAATCCCTGGATGATAATCAAAGATTTTAAAAATCAATTTATTTAAGCAACTCACCTGGGATTTAAGAGTACTAGCCACACTTGAAGGAAGGTAATTTACTGGAAAAGGTACTCAAATCAAGGTCAGAAGATCAGTGTACTAGTCTTGACCTTATCATCTACTCGTCTTAAGTCATTTGACCATTCCGGTGTTTATTATCTTCTTCTTCTAGACTCAGCTCAAATGCCATCTTAACATGAAGTGACAATTAAGTATAATGCAGAATGCTAGGTGGTAAGCACACAAAAAGAAAAATAATTAACTGTGCCCTCAAGAAGCTTAGAGTCTACAGATAGATGGGTGAGAGTGCAACATATACATATATAGTTGTTAAGATAAATTCATTTGATGAGCAAAAGAGCAGTAATAACTAGGGAGATCAGAAAAAGGTTTCATGTAGCCTTGACAAATATAACCCGTGGGCTGAGCCTCCATGACATTGAGAACACAATTTTTTTTTTAATTAAGAATACTAAGAGACAGAGATGAGATGGGGAGACCCTGGGCAAAGGCATAGACACAAGGGAAGGAATGCCAAGTACACAGAATAGATCGTAGACCAATTTGGCATGAATGCAGAATACGTGAAGGGAAGTAATAAGAAATAACTTCAAAAGCAAGCCTGAGGCTATTGTGGAAAAAAAAAAACACTGGATTTGTGAAGCTGAGTTTAAATCTTGGGTATTTCACGTATTCCCTGTATGAACTCAGGCAATTCTGTCACCTCTCTCTTTCTCAATCTGTAAAAAGAGAGAATTGTGTCTCTGAAGTTCCTTATGTATGATCCTATAGTAACTACCTATCTTGGCATCAGACCATAAGTGGCATTAAATAGTAGGTACAGAAACTTATTTTTTATTTTACTGGCAACTGAGCAGTAGAATAACATAATCAGACCTATGTCTTTGGAATTTTTTTTATAGTATGTGGAAGCTAAATTAAAGGACAAAAAACATTAACTAGGGATAGCAATGAAATGACAATGAAATTATAAGGAAAGGTAAATTTACTAGGGGAAGGTAATAAGACTGGTTTTGGCTAAGTTGAGTCTGCAGCACTGATTGTCCATTCAGATGGCACTGACGATGAAAGACCAGAGATCAGAAGCTTAAGGAGGCACATATGAAATTTTGGAGTCACAGAGGTGAAAACTGAATTGACGAGATTGGATGAAATCAATTCATTCAAACTTTGAAAATAGAGAGTTGACCGAGGAATACTCCATTTATCCATTCACACCATCCTAGGTACAAGTTTTGTCTCTTGCTTTCTCTCAATATCAATTTTACTCAATATTTGTCTAAGACTCTTCTTTAGATTAAATTATTCTGTAAGTACATATCTCAGTCATAGTATAAGACTTCAATTATTTAAAAAATTGTTGAAGTCCTCTTTATTTGGTCCAATTTATTTGCCATAAAGACAATTTTATTCTTCAAAAGGTAAAGGAAGTGTAGTGATCAAATCTTATGGACCAGCATGAAGCTAAATGGAACCAAATTTTCTTCACCAATAACGCTGGTGTGGTAGAAATGATGGGAACTTTGGCTTTGAAAACCAGATAATCATTTGTCAGGGATACTGTTGACAGGAAATGAGTTCAGGAATGGATTGAACTGGTTGGATAACCTCTGAGTCTCTTCTAACTACTAGATCCTTTGATTATTTCCCTATTTAAATCAAAAGGTATTTTTTGAAAGAAACTTTAATTTCATTGTTGCATCTCCAGGATTCAGTCCAGATCTTACATGTAGTAGGTGTTGAATAATGTTTTTTTTTTAATTCAATTGTATCGAACTATTCTGAAGCTACGTTTTTAAAAAATTTCAAGTGAGAAGTCAATGAGATAATTTATAGAAATATGCTTTATAATGTTACAATGCTGCAACAATATGAGGTATAATTGTCCTCTCACATAGAAATATTTGGCAGTAAAAATTTCCTAAGTGTTTCAATTGTTAACATATTCTTTTTCATCTTAAAGTACCAACAATATATCTATCACTTCTATGAGGTAATATGTGGCTTAGATGACCACAACAGAAGCAAACCTGACCAATATTTGATTGGTGTTATCTATCGTGTTTCATAGTCAGCCCTATGAGCAGCCATAAGTTATGCTGTGATTTTTGACCATAATATTCTTGACCAAAG
>JAQQSU010009612.1:0-12647 GCA_028627135.1 Pseudochirops cupreus | reverse complement strand
CTTCCAGAAGGGAAAGCTCTGTCCTAAATCACTGGGGTCCTCCTGGCTGCCGTAGCTCTCACAAAGGTGCTGGGTCCCTTTCCCACTTCTGGCTCACTGGATAAAGAAGACTCACAGGACCAAAGCCCAAGATCACGATCTGGATCCAGGCCGCTCCGCATGAAAGCATTTGGCCTCTGAACGATCGCTTAGTCCCCCTGCAATCTGCAGGCTGAAGGCATGGAAGCTGCAATGGGGAGGTAGGTGCAAAACCTCTGCCTTTTGTTTTCCCACCCTGGAGGCATTTCGGCCAGACTGCTTTTCTCCTAAGACCTCGCAATCCTCACTGACCTAGTTCTGAACACTGCCGCAGCTGCTGCCAATCTGCTCACCTCAGGCTCCTTGGCTCCTCTCATCCAGCCACCCCTGGGCCTCAACCAGGGCTTCAGGCCAGGCTGGTTTCAGTTTGCAGTGCTGATATGGTTCCTTGTAGCTGAGCTGACTTTAGTGGAAAGTATATTTGTGTGCGTTTTGGAGTTCTATGATTACTTTAGAGTGATATTTTATGGGTATTTTGGGGTGGCTATGTGAGAGCTATAATATGTTGCTGCTCCTACGCCACCATCTTGGCTCCACCCCCCTACAGATATCAAATTTAAAAGCCACGAAAAAGCAAAACAACATGAGCAGGAAGCATCCAAAACAAGAAAAAACAGTAATCATAGAGAAGTATCTTGGTGACTGGAAAGATCAAAACACAAATTTGGGAGAGGACAACATGGTTAATATACCCACAACCAAAGCTTCAAAGGGGAATATCAACTGTTCTAAAACCCAAAAAGCATTTTTAGAGGAGCTCAGGAAGGTTTTTAAAAGATAAATTAGAGAAGTAGAAGGAAAAAAAATGAGCAATTCCTTTAAAAATGCAATTGGCAAAATGGGGAAAAAGTCCACTGAAGAAAACAACTTCTTAAAAAGTAGAATTAGTCAAATGGAAAAGGATATACAAAACTAAGTGAAGAAACAATTAATTAAAAACTAGAATTTGGCAAGTGGAAGCTAATGACTCTATGAGACATCAAGAATCAGTCAAACAAATTCAAAAGAATAAAAAAATAGAAGAAAATGTAAAGTACCTCATTGTCCAAACAACAGACCTGGAAAACAGATCCAGAAGAGGTTATTTAAGAATTATTGATCTACCTGAAAGCCATGATGAAAAAAAGGGCTTGGACAGCATCTTTCAAGAAATCAAGGAAGACTGCCCTGAGGTCCTAGAACTAGAGAGTAAAATAGTGATCAAAAGAATCCACTGATCATTTCCTGAAATATATGACAAATTGAAAACCCCAAGGAATATTACCCCCAAATTCCAGATCAGGGAGAAAATACTGCAAGTAGTCAGAAAGAAACAATTCAAATATTATAGAACTAGAGTCAGAATCACATAAGACCTTGCAGCTTCTACAGTAAAAGATCATAGGGGTTGGAATATGATATTCCACAAGGCAAAGAAACTTGGATTACAACTAAGGATCAACTACCCAGTGAAAATGAACATACTTCTACAGAGGAGGAGATAGATAGTCAATGAAATAGGGGATTTCCAGACTTTCTTGATGAAAAGACCATAGCTGAATGGAAAATTTTATCTTCAAGTGCAAGACTCAAGAGAGGCAGAAAAGGGGAAAGAAAAGAAAGAAAAAAAACATGCTATTCAATAAGGACAAACTGTTTACATCCCTATATGGGAAGATGATACTTGAAACTCTTGAGAACTGAATCTTTATTACATCATATAGCAGGGAATACATAGAGGGTGTGGGTTTAAGTTGATTTGGATGGTGATAAAAGAAACTCAATTAAGCTGTGAAACATGATTATAATGGGAAAAGAGAAAAGGAGGAGGCAGAAAAGGGTAAATTACATCACATGAAGAGGCACAAAGACATATAAGAGTAGAGGGAAAGAGGGAAGAGAGATGAGAATTGTTTGAACTTTACTCTCATTGGATTCAAGGAGGGAATAACATACCTAGTTGGGTACAGAAATCTAACTTGCCCCATAGGCAGTTGGAGGGGAAGGAGAAAGAAAAGGGAGAGTGTAGATAAAAGGGAGGGAAGAAGTAATAAAGGGAAATGGAAAGAAAAGGGAGTGGGCCTGATAGAAGAGAGGGAAGATTGAGGGAGGCAGTGGTCAAAAGCAAAAGTATAGTGAGGAGGGAAAGGGAAAAAGGAGAAAGAAAAGTGTAAATGGAGTGAGGGGAGAGGATGGAGAGAAAGACATAGATAGTAATCATAACTGTGAATTTGAATGGAATAAACTCTCCCATAAAACAGAAATAGATAGCAGAAGAGATTAAAAATCATAATCCTACTGTTTACAGGAAATATATTTGAAAAGAGGGATATACATAGGGAAAAGGGAAAAGCTAGAGTAGAAAATATTATGCTTTAGGTGAAGTAAAAAAAAAAAGGTGGGGTAGCAATCCTGATCTCAGACAAAGCAAAAGCAAAAAATAGATCTAATTTAAGGAGTTAAGGAAGGAAACTCTAATCTGCTAAAAAGTACCATAGACAATGAAGTATTATCATTACTAAACATATATGGACCAAGTGATATAGCATCCAAATCCTTGGAGCAGAAATTAAGGGAGTTACAGGAAGAAACTGACAGCAAAACAATTCTAGTGGGGGACCTCAAACTCACCATCTCTGAACTAGAAAAATCTAACTACAAAATAAATAAGAAAAAGGTTAAGGAGTTGAATAGAATGTTACCAAAGTTAGATAATGGTAGACCTCTGGAAAAAAAAATTGAATGAGGGTAGAAAGGAATATGCAAATATGCATTTGACCATGTCCTAGGGTATAAAAACCTCACAATCCAGTGTAGAAAGGCAGAATTATTAAATGCATCCTTTTCATATCATGATGTAATAAAAATTATATGTAACAAAGGCCATGGAAAGAAAGAATAAAAATCAATTGGAAACTAAATAATCTAATCCTAAAAAATAAGAAGTTCAAACAACAAATCATAGGAACAATAACTTCATCCAAGAAAATGATAATATGAGACAACATACAAAAATTTATGAGATGCAATGAAAGCAGCTCTTAGGCTAGGTTTTATATCTCTGAATGCTTACATGAATAAAATAAAGAAAGAGGAGATCAATGAATTGGGTATGCAACTAAAAAGGCTTGAAAAAGAACCAATTTAAAATCCCCAATTAAATTCCAAATTAGAAATACTGAAAATGAAAGAAGAGATTAATAAAATCAAAATTGAGAAAACTATTGAACAAATAAATAAAACTAAGAGCTGGTTTATGAAAAAAAATGAAGTAGATAAATCTTTGGTTAATTTGATTTTAAAAAAAGAAAGAAGAAAACCAAATTATCAGTATCAAAAAATGAAAAGGATGAATTCATCAACGATGAAGAGAAAATTATAACAATAATTAGGAATTATTTTGGCCAACTGTGTGCCAATAAATTCGACAATCTTAGTGAAATGGATGAATATTTACAAACTTAGAAAATACTCATATTAACAGAAGAGGAAGTAAAATACTTAAATAACACAATCTCAGAAAGAGAAATGAAAAAGCCATCAATGAACTCCTCAGGAAAAAATCTCCAGGGCCAGATGGATTCACAAGTGAATTCTATCAAATACTTAAAAAGAATTAATTCCAAAACTACAGAGATTATTGGGGATAATAGGAGTGGAAAGAGTCCTAGCAAATTATTTCATGATGCAAATATGGTACTGATATCTAAACTGGGAGGAACCAAAACAGAGAAAGAAATTATAGACCAATATTTAAATAAATATAGATGAAAAAATTCTAAATAAAATATGAGCAAAAAGATTACAGCAACTTATCATGAGAATAATATGCTACGACAAGGTAAGATATATACAAGGAATAAAAAGATGGTTCAATATTAGGAAAACTATCAGCATAATTGATCAAATCAACAACAAAACTGTTAGAAAACATAAGATCATCTCAATAGATCCAGAAAAAGCTGTTGACAAAATACAACACCTATTCCTCTTAAAAACACTGGAGACTCTAGAATGAATGGAGGCTTCCTTAAAATAATAATTAGCAACTACCTAAAACCATCAGCAAGAATTATATGTAATGGAGATCAGCTAGAATAATTTCCAACAAGATGAAGGGTGAAACAAGGATGTCCTACTAGAAATGTGAGCTTTAGCAATAAGAGAAGAAAAAGAAATTGATGGAATTAGAATAGGCTAGAAGAAATAAAGGTATCACTCTTTGCAGATTATATGAAGTTATACTTACAGAATCCTAGTGAATCAAGTAAAAAATTACTTGAAATAATAAACAACTTTTTCAAAGTTGCAGGATATAAAATAAATCCACATAAATCATCAGCCTTTCTACATTTTATTAACAAAGTCCAACAGCAAGAGATACAAGAAATTCCATTTAAAATCAGTGTAAATATTATAAAATATTTGGGAGTCTATCTGCCAAAACAAACCCACAAAGTATATGAGCACAATTACAAAACACTTTTTCACTCAAATAAAGTCAGAATTAAATAATTAGGAAAACATCAGTTGCTCATGGGTAGGCCAAGCTAATATAATAAAAATGACAATTATACCTAAATTATTTTACTTATTCAGTGCCATCTCAATCAAACAATGAAAAAATTATTTTACAGAGCTAGAAAAAAATAATACAATTCATCTGGAAGAACAAAAAGTCCAGGATATTGAGGAAATTAATAAAAAGAAATACTAGGAAAGATGGCTTATCCATAACAGGTCTTAAATTGTATTATAAAGCAGCAACCATCAAAACTACTTATACTGGCTAAGAAACAGAATGGTGGATCAGTGCAATATGTTATGTGCACAAGACACAATAGTCAATGACTATAGTAGTCTAATGCTTGAGAAACTTAAAACCCACAGCTTCTGTGATAAGAACTCACTATTTGACAAAAACTTCTGGGAAAAATGGAAAAACAGTATGGTAGAAACTGCATAGACAAACATCTTACAAAATAAAGTCCAAATGAGTACATGATTTACATATAAAGGTAGATACTATAAGCAAACTGGGAGAACAAGGAATAGTTTACATGTCAGATTTATGAAGAGAGGAAGAGTTTGTCCAAACAAGAAATAGAGAACATTATGAAATGCAAAGTGGATAATTTTTACTACATTAAATTGAAAAGTTTTTGAACAAACAAAGCCAATGTAAGCAAGATTAGGAAGGAAGCAGAAAACTGGGAGGGAAATTTTTAAAACCAGTGTCTTTGATAAATATTCATTTATAAACTATAAAGAAAACTTATTCAAAATTGTGAGGATACAAGTCATTCCCCAATTGCTAAATTGTCAAAGGATATGAACAGGCAGTTTTCAGAGGAAGAATTTAAAGTTACCTATAGTCATATGAAAAAATGCTCTAAATTACTAGTGATTAGAGAAATGCAAGTCAAAACAACTCTTAGGTGCCACATCACACCTGTCAGATTGGCTAATATGACAAAAATAATAAAATTATAAATGTTGGAGAAGATGTGGGAAAATTGGAACACTAATGCACCATTGGTTGAGTTGTCAACTGATCCAAACATTCTGGAGAACAACTTAGATCTCTGTCCAAAAAATTATAAAAATGTACATACCTTTTGTCCCAGCAATGTCACTTCTAGGGCTGTATCCCAAATAGATTTTTTTAAAATGAGAAAAGGACCCACATGTACAAAAATATTTATAGCAGCTCCTTTTTTTTTTTTGGTGGCAAAGAATTAGAAATTGAGGGGATGGTCATCAATTGGGGAATGGTTGAACAAGTTGTGATGTATAAATGTAATGGAATAGTGTTGTGCTATAAGAAATGAGGAGCAGGCAGACTTCAGAAAAAAAACTAGAAAGACTTCTATGAATTGATGCTGAGTTTAGGGAGCAGAACCAGCAGAACATTGTACACAGTTATAGTCACATTGTATAATGACTAACTTTGATAGACTTAGCTCCTCTCAGCAATGCAAGCTTCTAAGACAATTCCAAAAGGCTCATGGTGGAAAATGCTATTCACATCCAGAGACAGAATTACAGAGTCTGAATTCAAATTGGAACATACCATTTGCTCTCTTTTTCTTTTGTATTTTTGTTTCTTCTTTCATATGGTTCTTCCTATTAGTTCTAACCATTCTTTACATCATGGCTAATGTGGAAATATATCTAATAAGAATATATATATATATATATATATATATATATATCTTGAGGAACTGAATGTTCAAAACAATTTTTAAAAAATAACGTATGGAAAGACTTTGGGAAGCTTTAATATGATACATAGCAATGATATGCTGGTAAATTTAACAACAAGATTTCAAAAATCTACTAATGGCATAATTTTATATTTTTTCTGCAGTATTTCCACTCCCAACTTTTTTTTCTCTTTTAAATTTATTTATTTTTAGTTTACAGCATTCAGTTCTACAATATTTTGAGTTTCAAATTTTCTCCCCCACACTCTACTCCTCCCTCCGCAATACTGCATGCAATCTAATATAGGATCTACATTAAAACATATTTTCACAATTAAGTTGTAAAGAAGAATTATAAGCAATGAAATGAACCGTGAGAATGAAGAAACACAAGAGAAAGAGAGAGAGACAGAGAAAGAAGCAAATAGTTCGCTTCAATCTGCATTCAGACTGTAATTCTTTCTTTTGATGTGGTTAGCCTTTCCTATTGTGCGTCTTTCAGACCTTGCATTACTGAGAAGAGCCAAATCTATCAAAGTTAGTCATCATAGATATAATGTGTCTATAATTGTGAACAATGTTCTCCTGGTTCTTCTCCCCTCACTCAGCATCAATTAATATAAATCTTTCCAGGTTATTAATAAATCCATCTGCTCCTCATTTCTTATAGCACAATAGTATTCCATTACATTCATATACAATAATTTGTTCAGCCATTCCCCAATTGATGGGCATTTCCTTGATTTCCAATTCTTTGCAACCACAAAAAGAACTGCTATAAATAGTTTTGTACACAAGTGTGTTTTTCCAATTTTATGATCTCTTTGGAGTACTTCCTTAGAAGTGGTATTGCTGTGTCAAAGGGTATGCACATTTTATGGCCCTTTGGGAATAGTTCCAAATTTCTCTCCAGAATGATTGGATCAGTTCATAATTTTACCATCCATCAATGCATCAGTGTTCAAATTTTCCCTAATCTTCTCCAGCATCTATAATCTTCCTGTTGTATTATGTTAGCCAATCTGACAGGAGAGATGTGGTACCTAAGAGTTGTTTTGATTTGCATTTTTCTAATCAATAGCAATTTAGAGCATTTTTTCATGTGCTTATAAGATATCTTGAATTTCTTCCTCTGAAAACTGCCATTTGACCATTTATCAATTGAGGAATGTATTATTATAAATCTGACCCACTTCTTTTTATTGTAAATCTGACCCACTTCTATTTATATTTTAGAAATGAGGCCTTCAGCAGAAACACTGGTTGTAAAAGTTCTTTCCCAATTTTCTGTTTCCCTCCTAATCTTAGTTGCATTGACTTTGTTTATACAAAACTTTTTCAATTTAATGTAATCAAAATTATCCATTTTGAATTATGTAATGCTCTCTATATCTTGTTTTCTCATAAATTATTCCCTTCTCCATAGATCTGACAGGTAAACTATTACTTGCTTTCCCAGATTTCTTATGATATCAACTCTTATTGCATCTTTTTTTAAGCTTAGAAACAATAACACAAACAAAAAAAGCAAGGCCTTATTTATAGTGTTGCTTATTTATAGTGTTTTCCAATTTCTAATATGTAAATTCTCACATTGAAAATTTAAAAATTCTCTTTTAAACCCATAGAATCTGGCTCTAGTACAACTTGGTATATGACTGTTATGTGTGTACTGGAAGATAGAAAATTATGCTAAGTGTTGAAAAACATTTTAGAATGGGAAGAAATTGAGCCTAGGATCAACCTGCTCAATCATCTCCCACCCTCACTCCCCCTCCCATCTATGGCATATTTATGTAGTGACAGTGAACAGAGATAAGTTTGGAATTTCAGCCTCCTTTGTTCCTAAATGAACTTTACTAATATCCGTGATAAGTTCACATCTAACCATATAATAAATTATAAATTGATATTAGACTATTACAAAGGGACTGAGCAATTTTTCAATGGAAACTTCTAGAGAAGGTGTTACCTTGTATGATTCCAAATTCTCCCCAGTGATATTACCATCTTTTGTACTTCATAGACTTTAACCCTATTCATCTCAATGGAAATTAAGTTGACTTATCAATGATTTCTTATTAGAATATAAATGAGTCATAATAACCATTTCACTGTATAAGGATAGATGAGAAGTACATAATCATCAAACTGAACAAAATTCCTTTAAATACCTATTGAGATTGTCAGTCTCAATGTGGATTTGGAGGCAATGTAGCAGTATTTGTCAGGCAATTTGATTTTGTTTCCTACTGTCTCTCAGAGATCTTTTCAGGATCAGGTAATTGAATCCTTTGGGATTACAAATTCTCTGTCCTTTCTTTCTCTGAGTAGACATGGTGAATAAACTCTTAATCTTTCTATCCAGTCTGAATTAAGTAGTAGGAAATTCTTGACCCTTTTTCTATAGAATTTGTTAAACTTGAGTCCTAAAGTCTATCACTAGGGAGAGCAGAAGGCTCAGTACCTCTATTGCAAATACTCACAAATTGGGTCCTTTGTGGTAAGAAAGTCTTCATTGTGACAACAAAAAGAAGAGGCGATTTTGAGAGAAATATCTTTTATTGTATTTTTAAATGGAAAACTCTGACAATGCATTGCCATTTATCCCTAGGGAATTTGGGGCAGAGATCTGAAAAGTAGGAACTGAAGGAAGCCTGAGTTTATAATAGCCCCTCCATTTACCATGTTCTTCCTCAACATATGAATGCAAATTCTGAATGAATAGTAAAAAATCTAAAGGGAGCAATAAGGGGAGAGGACAGAGAGGGACAGCCCTTCTGATGTAAAACTCAGGAGTCTAAGAGGAATGGTTATTCATGTACAATAAATGCATATATTTCTGCTAAAAGGATAAGAACTCAAATCATAGGAAATTGAATTCTAGTTTTGATGTTCTCCAGTAATTGGCACATCTTTTAACCTCTGTAAGTTAAAATTGTTTTCTGAATATGCAATATCAGACTTCTAAGTGGTACTCTGAGATAGTATGGGAATCATTAAAACACTTGTAAAATTTGTTTCATGTGTTGAGGGTGGAGTCAATGTCCAAAGTGTGTTTTAAAGTGCTTTGAGATTATGCTTTCTATACTTATTGATTACATCTGAACTGAAACTCTTCCCCTAGTCAGAGCCTAGAGTCCAGTCACCACTGGTTTACCAAGTCACATCTAGTACAGTACAATCTATTATTTTACAAGAGGAGACACCAATGAATTCAGCATTTTTTTTAATTACTGAAAAGTAAGTCATACAATGAAAAAGAAAACTCAGAAAACTTAAATGAAAAATCAATAGGAATGATGGGAGAGTGATGATGACTGATATATAATCACAGTCCTATAGAATTTAGTTTCCATTATCTTCTTATTTCAGTTGTGTTTCCATAATGCGTGCATGTGTGCATGTACATGCAAATACACAAACACATACACAAGCCAGGTTAATTTTTTTACATCACTAAAGCATAATATAATAACAATATACTATATGTATTCAGCAATTTGTTTCCAATGTGACTGGCTCAGATATGAAAAGTTAATACTGAAGCAATGCATTTGATTCCAAATTCATATGATAAAATCATATTCTTTAGCCAGTGAGAGACATTGACTAACATTTTTAGGGGGAAAACAACTAATTTAGAATTCAGACAAAAAATTATTGTATTGATTTTCAATTAGTTGAATTACCTATAGGAGAACCTCAGCGTTGACCAATATAAAGGAGAAAGACCTAAAGTCAGCATAAAAGACATCATGAAACTGATAACTTTCTAACAGGTAAAAAGGATAAAAATGAAATTCAAAAGACGTCTATTAAGTGCCTCAAACATGCAGAGCACTAGGATAGACTCTGAAGATACAAAGACCAAAACAAATATTACCTGTTCTCAAGGAACTTACATTCTGCTGGGAGGGGTCATGAACCAAAAATGTAAACAGATAAATACAAAATATTTACAGAGTTATAAACAAAATAATTACAGGAGAGAGATGACTCTTAGGGAAAAGGGAAATCAGAAAAGACCTTCTATATCTGACATGTGCTTTCAGAGAAGCCAAAGATGAAATAAAACATAGCAGGATATTTTGCTTCTTAACAACACAGCCATTATTTAAGGAAACAAAGGCACTTTAGTACTAAACATTTTGGAAAAGCTCATTCCTCGGGTTTTCTCAAGGTATTTTTGTTCCACAGTTAAATGAAATATAATGAATGTGATATATCATAATATAATACAGCAAAGACTAAAAAGATGAAGTAGCAATGGAAATCCAAAGATTTCCATTGGCTGAGAGCAGTTGAACTCAATCAAATAGGGCTCAATTATATTAAATGAAATTAGTGTGGGGAACATGAAAGGTTTAGATACACAAATATAACTACTGAGGGAATCATCTCTATTCTTTTTGAGGTCAAAATGTCATCATTGACCTTAAGGAATCACTCCACAAACTTCTAAACAAAGTCATATAAAATGAAATGAAAAATGTCAGTGGGGTCCAGAACCCTTCACTATAATCAAAGCCATGTTATTTTCTACATTATGCTTTGCTTAGAAAATGAGGATGTAGGTGGTGGAGTAGGAACAGCAAGAAATTGTAGCTCCGACACAGCCACATCAAATACCCAAAAAATATGACTCTAAACAAATTCTAGGGCTCTAAAACACACACAGATATATTTCCTGCTAAAGGCAGCTCGGCTCAAAGTGAGTATTTCAACTCTGAGAGCAGAAACCAGCCCAGCCTGAAACAATGGCTTTTGCCCCGGGGGTGGCTAGACAAGCCAACCCCTGCCCACAGCTGGAGCTTCAGGAGAGCGGATCTGCAGCAGCTGTGGCAGTATCCAGAATTATCAAGCCATAAGAAAAAAGGACTAAGGTTAGTGGAACTTGGATAAAACTGGGGAAGAAAAGTGGGTCCAGCCAAGCCACCTCCAGGGCAAGGAAGTGGGAAGCAGAGGTTCTGCATGTGCCTCCACATTGCTGCTTCAGAACTCCTGGCCTGCAGACAGCAGGGGGGCCAAGCAATTGTTCAGAGGCCAAGTGCTCTGGTGTTGAACAGAGCAGCCTGGATCCGGATAGTGGTCTTGGGTGGTGGTCCTGAGGTTTTTTTTCAGTGAGCTGGAGCTGGGGAGGGACCCAGCAGCCTCCTAAAAGCCCTGGCAGCTGGGAAAACCCCAGAGATTCGAGTCAGAGCTGTTCCCTCTGGAAGGAGAGTTTGAAAGTACCTAAAAACACACACACACACACACACACACACACACACATTGAATGGTGACCATGAATAAGTATAGGAAGCAAAGTAAGATTAGCAACCAAACCCTAGATTCATTCTTTGGGGAAAAGAAGGAACAAAGCAGGGAAAGGGAGGAAGACAATGCAGTCAGTACTCTCACATCAGAAGATTGCCTGAAAGATAGAGATCAGCTGAAGAAAGATTTTGAAAACCAAATGAGAGAAGTGGAAGAAAAATTGGGAACAGAAATAAGAATGATGCAAGAAAATCACAAAAAGAGAGTCAACAACCTGACTGAAGAAATTAACACCTTAAAAAATAGAATAATTCAAATGACAAGGGAGGCCCAAAAAGCCAATGAGGAGAAAAATGCCTTAAAAATTCGACTTTGCCAGATGGAAAAAGAATCTCAAAAGCATTCTGAAGAAAATAATTCCTAAAAAATTAGAGTGGAGCAAATGGAAGCAAATGACTTTATCAGAAATCAAGGTACTATCAAACAGATCGAAACAAATGAAAAAATAGAAGGCAATGTGAAATATCTCCTTGAAAAAACCACTGGGCGGAGCCAAGATGGCAGCATAGCAGCAGCAACATATCACAGCTCTCACATAGCCACCCCAAAATACCCATAAAACAGGACTCTAAACCAATCCTGGAACTCCAAAACGCACACAAAGATACTTCCCACTAAAGTCAGCTCGGCTATGAGGAACCATATCAGCACCACAAACCAAAACCAGCCTGGCCTGAAGCTGCGGCTGTGCCCTGGGCGTGGCTGGACGGGAGGAGCTGAGGAGCCTCTCAGGTGAGCAGATTACCAGCAGCTGCGAGTGGGATTTGTGAAAGGGGGAGATAAGCAGTCTGGCCAGAAGGCCTCCAGAGCAGAAAAGCAAAAGGCAGAGGTATTGCACCCGCCTCGGTGTTGCAGCTTCCCGCCCATGACCTGCAGGAAGCAGGGGGACTGAGAGATTGTTCTCAGGCCAGGGCTCTCGCGTTGAGCGGCCTGGATCCGGATTGCCATCTTGGGCCTCGGTCTTGGAGTCCTCGCTATCCAGTCAGCCAGAGGTAAATAGGAGGACTTCCCAGCCTCTCCCTAAGAGCTATGGCAGCCGGGAGGACCACAGTGATTTGGGACAGA
>JAQQSU010009611.1:0-12648 GCA_028627135.1 Pseudochirops cupreus | reverse complement strand
GTGTGTGTGTGTGTGTGTGTGTGTGTGTGTGTGTGTGTGTTAAGTGTCTGAGGCCGCACCTGAACTCACATCCTCCCGAATCCAGGGCCAGTGCTCTACTCACTGTGCCACCCAGCCGCCCCAGCAGTTAAACCCTCTTGTCCAGTTGGTCCAACTTGTCCCTTTACCCTTCTCTTTCCCTTTCCTTTTCCCTTCCCTTTCCTTTTCCCTTTCTCTTTCCTGTTCCCTTCCTCTTTCCCTTTCCTTTTTCCTCTCCTTTTCCTTTTCCCTTCCTCTTTCCCTTTCCTTTTCCCTTCCCTTTCCCTTTCTCTTCCTCTTTCCCTTTCCTTTTCCCCTTCCCTTTCCTTTTCCCTTTCCCCTTGCCTCTCCCTTTTCCCTTTCCTTTTCCCTTTCCCTTTCCTGATAACAAACCCTAATCCATACACAGGAATATGACATTCATATGCAAAGATGTAGGGTCTTCTCATGGTCTGGAAGCCAGAGTCTGTATCTGACTTCCTTGACTAGTACAGCCTTTGGCTTTCTCATCCCATAACTAAGATAGCTGAGACTGGCATTACCTTGAAAACCTGGGCTCATGAGCCTTTCTATTTTGACTGACACATTTTCTATTAGACTGCACTCCTCCAGATTTCTTCACCATTTCAGCCATCAGTCCTCCATTTCTCCATCTTCATCTTGGAGGATCCCTTCAACCCTGGAATTCACACTCTTCTCCCTCCTCCCCCTAGAACCTCCCTTTAAAGAGGTGCCCAGGCCAGTCAACTCTTTGTTTATCACTCACTTGCCCTTGTCTGGGGTTCTCTATCGTGCCTCCTCACTGGGGACCTTCTCTCCCTGTCCTCTTTCTTTTTCATTTCCCTTTTATGTATTATCTTCCCCATCAGATTGTAAGTTCCTTGAGGGCAAGGACTGTCTCCCCCCTCACCCCCCCCCCCCCAGTATTCCTATCCCCAGTGCTTAGCACAGTTCCTGGAATGTAGTTTGTAAGCACTCACTAAATGTTTGTTGACTGACTGACACATTGCAGGACTGCCTGGTCCTTTGGGTTTGCAGATCAGGAAAGTTCTAGATGGTTCCACCTTGAACTCTTGTTCCCAAAACAGCAGAAATGCCAAATATCAGGAAGGACCTATCCCATGGAACAGAATTTTCTTTCATCTGCTCCCTATTCAACCAGATTACCTACTCAAAGAGGAATGATATTACAATGTTGGAGTCGAGGTACAGTGTGTTCAACTGTGGCTGCTCAGTCCAACATGAACTCAGAAGATTCTACCATAGACTGGGCAGAAATAGTCTGTATGAACATATAGGATGAATATTTCTCTTGATTTGCACATCTCATGTTTCCTTTGTACTACTGGGATTCTGCTTTGCTCATAGAACAAAATCCTTCTTTGATGCAGGCACGCCATACTGGGCAGTCCTGTGCCAGGGTCTTCCATGTCTCACAATTGATACAAAAGTTTTCCAGAGAGACCTTGAGAGCATTCCTGTATCACTTCTTCTGACTTCTGTGCAAGCACTCATGCTGTGTGAGTTCTCCATAAAATAGTCTTTTAGGCAAACATACTTATAGAATTCGAACAATGTGACCAGTCCATTGGAACTGAGTTCTCTGCAGTAGAGTTTGAATGCTTGGCAGTTCAGTTAGAGAAAGGACCTCAGTGTCCAGTACCCTATATTTCCAGGTGATCTTCAGAAGCTTCCTAAGACAATTCAAATGGAAATGGTTCAATTTCCTGGCCTGACAGTGGTAGATTGTCCAAGTTTCACACGCAAGCAAGGAGGATAGCACCATGGCTCTATAGATGCTTGTGGACAGCAATCAGAGACTTCACCACTGAAAGCTTTCAAGCAAAGACTGGATGACCTCCTGTCAGGCACGTTGTAAAGGGATTCATGTCCTAATATAGGTTGGGCTGGAAAGCCTGAGTTTCCTTTTAGCTCTGATACTCTGTGACTTGCAGAATCATGCTTCATGCTATGATTATAACATATTTCTGTAACTTATCAAGGGAGATGCTGGGGTTCAATAGAAAGCATGCAGGCTCTGGAGGCAGATAACCTGGGTCTAATCCTATCTTTGACACTTTCTCATTGTATTGACATAGTCTAGTTACATAAGAATAACAATAATAACTAACACTTATTAGTGTTTACTATGTGCAAAGCACTGTGTTATGCACTTTACAATTATTATCTCATTTGATCTCTACAATTACCCTGAGAGGTAGGTGCTATTATTATCCCTAATTTATTGGTGGGGAAACTGAGGCAAATAGAAGCTAACTGACTTGCCTAGGGACACGTAGCTAGTAAGTGTCTGAGGCTAGATTTGAATTCAAGTCTTTCTAACTCCAGACCTGTGCATGACCTCATTTGTAAAACAAGGTGGTCGGAGTAGATCTCTCTGAGATCCCTTTTTTGCATCACATCTCTGATTTTAAAGGCTGCAAAGCACTTTCCTCAAAATAATGCTGTGATAGGGATCGGACAGAATTATCACTCTTATTTTACTGTTGAGGAAATGGAGACTCTGAGAGGCTGGAACAAGATCACGGTCATGACTAGTAAGTGACAAAGGCAAGATTGGAATCCAGGTTTTCTGACTTCAATCTTCTGTCCATTATTCCAGGCTGCCTCTCTCTGAAATGAGATTTAACAATAAGGGTAACAGAGAGCACCAAAGGTCTAGATGAATATTACGGAATAGTTATTATTGAGTCATTTTTCAGTTGTGTTCAACTCTTCATGACCCCATTTGGGGTTTTCTTGGCCAAGATACAGGAGTGGTTTGCCATTTCCTTTTCCAGTTCATTTTTACAGATAAAGAAATTGAGGCAAACAGGGACATAGCATGTCTAGGGTCCAACAGCTTGTAAATGTCTTTGAACTCGTGTCTTCCTGATTCCAGACTCAGTGCCATGGCACATGGGTAGACATTTTGTAACTCATTTCAGTAGGCTAACTACCAGCCTCTTACACATCATGATCATTCTTCTGGAAGGAATCTTTCATCTGGAGAGGTTGTATAAACTGAGCAAGATGATGGCTTCTGCAGATGGGGCAGACAATATACATACATACATATATGTATAACATATAGACTATGTATATTATACATATCTATGTTCATAGTTATCCTTTCTGATTTAGCAAAAAGTTAGAAACAAATTGGATGTGCCATGAAGGAGGAATGACCAAAAAATTGTGGTACATGAATGTAATGACATATTATTGTACCACAAGAAGGATGAATATAAACAATTCAGAGAATTATAGGAAGACTTGTGATATGGTGCAATGAAAAGGGCTCCAGAGTTGAGGTCAGAGAACTTTATTTCAAATCCCAACTCTGCCAATTTCTCCAGGTGTGACCTTGACTTCACCTCTCTGGACCCTTGGTTTTTCATCAGCACATCTAATAGAATGTAAGCTTCTTGAGGGCAGGGGCTATTTCATTTTCATGTTTTTATATCCCCATCAAACAGTAATACAAACAGTAAACCATCATTAAAACTTATCTAAATCACTGGTAATAAAAATGTATTTAAAATAATTATGAAGTTTCACCTTTTACCTATCCAATTAGCAAAGATTATAAAAGATGGAAAAAATGTTGAAGAGGCTGTGAGAAGACAGGTACTCTAACTAATGCCCTGTTGGTAGAGCTGTGAATTGCATCAACCATTGTGGAAATCAATTTAACATTATGTGAAGAAAAGAGATTAAATTGTTGGGGTCTTTTGACCTAACAATCCCAGTCACTGAGCATGTAAACCAGTGTGTACCAAAATATTGTTAGCAGTTCTTTTGTAGGAATAAAAAACAAATCAAATTAGGAACCCATTAACTGGGGAACGACTGAATAAACCATTGTATTAACACAATAGTGTCATTATATGATAAAAAGATGAATATGAAAATTCAAAGAAACAGGGAAATATTTGTACAAATCAATACAAAACCAAGTCAGCAGGCTCATACAAGTATAATAATATAAATTCAGTTACAATTCACTCAACTATCCTATTGGTATTCCTAAAGTACTGTTATGGGAATCTGAAGATATTCCTTTTGATAGTCTTAAGTGGCTCAGAGAATCTTCCCTGATTTGAAAGTATAATCTGCCACCTAATAGGATGAATGTGGCACATGGAGCCTGTGGCGGAAGGCTTGTTTTTCAGGAATGCCCATGCCTTATTACTTGGGCAGTGGGTCAAGAGGGCTGTGACATTCTCTGAGCCAGGAGAAGGTTATATATACACCCTGATGTGAAGTTTTGCTTTGGGGCTCACTTTGAGAAGAGTTGTGTGATTTGACCAGATGAGACTCTGGGAAGCTGTTGAGCCCCCCAGCTTTGAAAACCCAGATGTTGGTGCTTCCCCCTCTGGTAACTGAATAGGTATGGATGTAATGGTCAGATGGTTGGAAGCCCATCTACTGATCTGTTTCTTTGTCTGCTTATAACTTGTGTTTGTAACTTGTGTTTATATTCTCTGAAGTTCAGGGTGCTGACTTTTCCCCCCTCAACTAGGTAAATGATATGTGTTTGATTGCTTAAAATGAAACTGTTAACCCATTTTGAATGGTTTTCCTTTACAAAAGCATATCTAAGAACCTGTGCTAGCAGCCACCCTGGGTATGCTAGGGTGCTTGCTGATATAAGTACAGACCTGACCAGGTCATTCCCCCTTTCAATAGACATCAATACTCCCTATCACCTCCAGTATCAAATGTAAGACCCTTTGAACTTTTTGCTGCTGTTGTTCAGTTGTTTTTCAATTGTGTATGACTCTTTGTGGCTTCATTTGGGATTTTTTTGGCAAAGATACTGTAGTGGTTTTCCACTTGCTTTTCTAGCTCATTTTACAGATGAGAAAACTGAGGCAAACAGGAATGAGTATCTGAGGCCAGATTTGAACTCAGGAAAATCAGTCCTCCTAGTTCTAATCCCAGCACTCTATTCACTGGACTACCTACCTGTCCCCCTTACCTTTTAAAGACCTTCATAACCTGGTCCCTTTCTACCTTTCCAGGCTTCTTCCTTCCTTCCACTTTGCTATCCAGTGCTGGTATTTGAACATAACACCCAATTCCCAACTCCCAGAATTTTCTCTGACTGTCCCCCCATTCATGGAACATTCTCCCTCCTCATCTCTATCTTCTGGCTTCCTTCAAGTCTCAGCTAAAATTCCACATTCTGTAAAAAGTCCTTCCCAATACTCCTTAATCTTAGTGTTTTCACCCTCAGTCTGTCCTCTATATCTCTTGCTTATATGCTGTTATTTGCCTATTGTCTCCCCCATTAGACGGTAATCTCCTTCAGAGCAGGGATTGGTTTTGGGGTTTTTTGGCTGTTCTTTGTATCCTCAGCATTTAGCATGATGCCAGGAATACAGTAGGCTGAATAAATGCCAGCTGATTTACAGACAACTCTAAAAGGCAAATGAACTTAGGGTTGAAGTTAGGATGAATTCCAAAGACCAATCTTAGTCCTAGAGACCAAGTGGTGATACAGACTTTCCCCCTCTTGGTGGAGAGGCACAGAACGCTGCGAATACCATTACACGCAGTTATTTTTGTCAGTCTTGTTTACCTGTTTTTCCTTGTTGAAAGGGAAACTTCACTAAGAAATGACTGTCATATTAAAGACAAAAAGACTCAAGAAAACTAGACAAAAGTGCTTAGTTTTGTTACGGTACAGCCATTTTTGCTACTTTTTGTAAACAACTCGAGTCAAGGTCTGAAGCCTTGAAGGAGGAAGGTGACCCTTGGCAAACACACCAACCTTTGCCCATGCTTTATATTGGATGTTAAATCAAATTTCTGACTCCTGCTGAAACCATAGCATTTGCCAAAATTTTTATTTTCTTTTCTGCAAGCTTCTCCAGGGAGAAGATGAAGAGATCAGTGATCTCTTTGGAGAGAGACTGAGAGAGTAGATGAAGCTTGGTGTCATCAAAAAGCAGGCAGTGGGACTCCAAAGTGAATTTCAGTCACACTCAAAAGTCAAAACACATACAGTTTTAAGAGACAGCATTGGACATGGGGAAATTCAGTCCAGTTATGGAAAATGTCCGGATTCTCAGGGCTTTCAATTCCAATACTTAACCTCTCAACCACTGCCTAACCTAGTTTTCTCACCTGTAAAAATAACATATAACAGAGGCAACTAGGTGGTGCTGTGAATAGAGTACCAGACTCGAAGTCAGGAGGACCTGAGTTCAAATTCGACCTCATACACTTAACACTTACTAGCCGTGTGACCTTGGGCAAGTCACTTAACCCCAATTGCCCTGCCTTCCCCCCTCCAAAAAGATAAAAAAATCTAACATATAATAGCACCTCCCTCCTAGGTCTGTTGTGAGCATAAAATGAAATAATATTTGTAAAGAACTTTTTAAATTTTAAAACATTGTATTAATGCTTTTCTTATTGTTAGCATTACTAATACCTACCCTCCCAGATTCAATTGTCTTACCTTGACAATTCACTTCAATTCAGCCAGTGTATATTAAGTGACCTATTATGTGCCAGACACTGCTTTGAGATACTATTCTATGACTTTATGACCAAACTATATTAAGACAGTTCTGACATGAGGGGTGGTGTGTTCAGACTTTTGTTCTCCACTTTTTGCTAACCCCTCATAGGCAAGCATCCAGTATCCTCAAGTCCTTCTCTCCACCCCCACCTCCCCCACCACCCTTTTCCATCTAAATCTTCTATTACTCTCATCTTCCAGAGTTCTCTTCTTTACCAACTGCAGTTATATTCTGGAGAATCTCTGTCCTGAGGGCCTGCTTCCCTGATTGCTAACTTTCTCTTGGGGGCCACAACTGTCCAAGGGCCTCCAGCCAAGCTTTCTCTCACATCTCAACTCACTTACTAGACTTCTCCCTCCCAGCTGTGTCTTACATGTCATCTTCCCCCATTAGGAATTAAGTTCATTGAGGGTAGCAACTGTCCTGCTTGCTTTTGAATCCCCAGCACTTAGCCCAGTGTAGTGAATGGCATATGGTACGTGCTTAACAAATGCTCTACCTATCCATCCATCCATCCATCCATCCATCCATCCATCCATCCATCCTCCATCCATCCTCCATCCATCCTCCATCCATCCATCTTCCTTCCTTTCTCTTTTTTGTTTCTTCCTTCCTATCTGTCCATCTATTTTTTCTATTTATCTATACCTATCTGTTCATTTATTTCCTTCCTTCTCCCTTCCTTCTTTCTTTCTACCTATCTATCCATCTATTTTTCTTTCTTTCTATCATTCAGTCTTTCTTTCTATGTACCTATCTGTTCACCTATTTTCCTTCCTTCCTTCCTTCCTTCTTTCCTTCCTTCCTTCCTTCCTTCCTTCCTTCCTTCTTTCTTTCTATCCTATCATCTATCTTTCTTTCTTTCCTCCTCTCTATACATCTATTTTCATCTATCCATCTATTTTCTATCCGTCTATTGACTGATTGATTCAATCTATCGATCCAACTGTCCCATCCATACTTAGATGAGCTTAAAGTTGAATCTTTCCCAGGATAATTTGCATCTTGACTGGGGACAAAAAGCTTAGGCAAAGGTCATTTATAACCTAATTTGGCAGTTCCCCAGGGCTAGGACAGTCTAATCCATGCTGGGTAGCTACAATAATAGCTGTGCAGGTGCCAACTGGAAGGTCTTCCTCCCTCTCAAGGACATGTACCATATTATACTTCCTCTTCCCCAAAAGACCTCACGGTTGAGACTGGTGCCCTGTGAGGGTGGCCTTGGGGGCAGTAAGTAAATTTTTCCTTTTGTTTTGGGTTGGCCAGAGTGAGTTATGCAGTAGGACCTGTATAGAATTTATAAGTGAATAAATACACATATGTTGAGAGTGCATAATGAAAACATTTTTATTAATTGGGGTTCATGACCAAAAAAGCTGACAGAACATGGACCCTCATTTTACAAATCAGGAAGACCTGGGCTCACAGGTGTTGGTTCTTGTACTTATTCCTGTTTGACCTAAGTTTCTCCATCTGTAAAACATGGAGGTTAGACTTTCTGAGATGCCTTCCAACTTTAAATCCTATGAACTGAAGTTAAGTGACTTGCCCCAGGGCATATAGATGTTAAGAACAGGAATATTGGCATTTATATAAAGCTTTAGGATTTTCAAACTCTTTTATATACATTAACTCATTTGAGTAACCCTGACAGTAGATACTTTAGGCATTATCATTCCCATTTTATAAATTGGGAAACTGAGGAAGGTTAAATGATTTGCTTGTGGTCACATATTAACTGTCAAAGCTGGGACTTGAACCCTGGTTTTCTTAACTCCAAGTCCAGTGCTTTCTCTCCTGTACTCTATCCACCACTTCAGACTGCCTTGCCCATCTCTTTCCTGTTCCCCAGCCTTTGCGGATTACTTTTCTTTAGGCTGAGCCTTTGAAAAAACATCACCTTAAGAGTAGTTGCATAGCAGATGCTGGTACTCACAGCAAACCCTACTGCACATCTGTTTAAAGAGAGTTAATCATTTTCATTTTTGCTAGCAGAACAATTAAAAATAATCTTTGGAAAGAGTCATCCTGGGTCTTTAATGGGGGTGTGGAGGGAGAGAGGGGAGAACTACAAAGTCCCCGGGCCACAGCCTTAACCTCAACCTCAGTCTCAAACTCTGTGCTGAGTGACTTCAGCTACTTAATTGCCAACTAGGGCTCCAGAGAGTTCGAGAGAAACTTGGGGCTAGGCCAAGATCCAGGGACTCTCGGGGCTGATTGGCAGCGGCTCTGTCTGAGCAACCTGGGGGATCCTGGGAAAAGAATGAGCATCTAAATCCCAGAGCAAAACCAGCAGAGTTGATGTTCCCCTCCCGCTGCCGGGGATCTGGCTGGGAGGGCAAGGTTGGGGGGGGTGGTGAGAAGGAGGAGAGGAATGAAGGCATGGCGGAGAATGAAACAAAGCGACATGACTCCGAGAAGGCAGCCACCCATATTGGCCCCAGAACGGGGGAGCTTGTCCTGGAGGGCTTCCCTCACAACTGACATCCATGCCTGTTTAGGTCATTGGGGGGGAGGGGTAGTGGAATGAGTGGAAGGCTTGGATGGAGAAGACCCAGGTTCAAATCCCATCACTACCATTCACTAGTTGTGCAAAAATGGGTGAGTCACTTAGCCTCCCTCATTCCCAGTTCTCTGTAAGATGGGGATAATTATGTGGAGAGGGAGAATGGTAAAGTGTTAAAAGTGCTGAAGTTAGAGTCAAAGGATGTGAGTTCAAGTTCCAACTACCTGTGTGATCTCAAATCCCTAGGCCTTTTCTTCCCTAAAAATAGAAGGGTTAAATTAGATCATTTCCAAGGTCCCCTTCAGTGATCCTGTGCAGTGGTAAGAACACAGAACTTTTAACATGCTAAAAGTTGAACAATTCCCAGGAGAATTTGTATCATGACAAGGGATCAAAATCTTGGGTGAAAAATGACGAAGGCATGACCCAGTTATTACTCAACTATGGAGGGGGGCTGGATTTTTTCTGGGAGTTGAGGGGGCATGCACCAGGACTATGAACCTTATATATGGGCAAGGCTTGATCTATCTATTCATTGGATAATGGAATTATAGCTTTAGAAGTAGAAGAAATCTTAGACGTGATGGAGGGAATGCCCTGCTCCCTTTTTTTTTTTTTGGCTTTTTTTGGAGGGCAGTTAGGGTTAAGTGACTTGCCCAAGGTTACACAGCTAGTTTTTGTGTTGAGTGTCTGAGGCCAGATTTGAACTCAGGTCCTCCTGACTCCAGGGCCGGTGCTCTATGCTCTGCTCCCTTTACAAATCAGGAATAAAGTGGGTTCACATCTTAGCTCTGCCACTGACTTACCTATGTGATCCTAAGCAAGTCACTTTACCTCTTGGGTCTAAGTTTCCTTATCTATAATAAGAAAGGGTGGGCTAGACATCACCCAAGTTCCCTTCTAACTCTGAATCTGTGATTCTATGGACAAGCAGAGGTTGAGTGGGGTGAGGGTGACCTGGAGAGGGCATGACTGAGTTGGGGCTTCAAGGAGGTGGTGGCATCTGAGCAGGCAATTTCAGGGTAGACCAGAGTTTGTGCTGCATAAAGAATTTCTTAATAATTACTGCAAAAAAATAAAATTGGGTAAGAAAGTGGGTCCTTTTCAGAGGGTGCCATGATGGGCCAAAATCTCCAAGCACTTTGTAGATATAAGTGTAAAACAAAGGGCAGCTCTTAAATGAGAGATGCTGATTATGGACTGAGGCAAGCACTTGACAGGCCCAAAGAAACAGCTGATGAATCAGATGGACCAATTCCTATGCAAGTGCACAGGGAAAGTAGTATATTTAGCACACTAGGAAGTACTTGACTATGCGTGGCTCACTCTTGCCTTGGCCCTGTCTTATCGCTTTGCCTATAGAAGATTGTATAACACCTCTGTGATTTCTGTTAAATAAAATATAGCATCAAAGGTTTAGAGCTAGGAGGGACCTTTGGCATCATCTAATTCAATCCCCGCATTTTACAGAAGACAATACTGAAGCCCAGGGAAACCAAGTGACTTGCCCAAAGTGGAACATAGAAATTCAGAGTCCTTGCTGCCCTCCACAATCTGGATCCAAGCCAGTCTTATTTCTTAGGACTCTCTGTTTGAGTCAAAGTGGCTTATTAATTGATGGAATAGATTGGGAGCAGAGAGATCCAAGTTCCAATTCTGGTTTTGGCCTGAGTCAGCTGAGTGACTTTGGGTTAGTTGGCTTGTCATTCTGGGTCTCAGTTTCTTTCTTTGTCAAATGAGGGGATGGGATAAATTTACTGGAGCTCTATCTCGTGGACTAAGCTGGAAGTCTGTGTGGCATGAAAGATGTGAAGGCAAAGACTTGCTAGTTGGTCTGGGTTGAGCAGAGGATATTGTCACCATCCCACCTCCCCCCTTCCCCACTGGACCTTCCTCCCACTCAAAGATTACATATCTGAATGAAGTTGGAAAGTGCCTCAGAGGCCTTCTTCTCCAGCTCCCTCACTTTACAGGGGAGGAAACTGAGACCCAGGGAAGCTAAGGGACTAACCCAGTTTTGACATGGGATTTAGACCTGATAATTATGATTCCAGACTCACTGTTGTGCCCACTGCACCATACTGTCTCTAGGATGCCCAGCTCAACAAAGGGCTGCATGGGTCTTTCCCTGTCCCAGGTGCTACCCTCCACCCTGTCAGACCATCCTCTGCTCCCATGCAGCTTTTAAGGGATAGGAGCAGTAATCACCCCTCATTTCTAATCCATTCAAGTGTGTGGGCCCCAGAATGGCTTCTGACTGAAGGTGTGACATTGTCTGAGACCTTCTCCCTTACCTTGACCTCAGAAGTCCTGAAGCACAATCCCGAGGGCAGATTTTGGCCTGGAGTTTGTACAGCTCAGTTGAAAATTCTGCTGAGCTTTATGAATCCATCTGGTTGAAACAGTCTGGTTAAATGCAAGGTCATTATCATTATTGGAGAAGGCCAAGAGAGGTAAAATGAGTTGTCTAGAGTCACACAGCTAGTAAGTGTCTGAGGCAGATTTTGAACTCGGGGCTTCTTAGCTCCAAGCACAGTATTCTACCCATTTCACCAGCTAGCTGCCCCAGACTCAGCTTCTCAGCCTGACATTTCAAATCCTCCACAATCTGGATACAAGCCAGTCTTATTTCTTCTTATTCCTTCCTGTTTGAGTCAAAATTGCTCATTAATTGATCCACAACTATAACATTTTCTGCCTCCTTCCTTTTTTCGTTTTATTTATTTATTTTTTAAAAAATTGATTTGTTTATTTACTTTTAGTTTACAAGATTCGGTTCTAGAGTCCCTTGAGTTTCGAATTTTCTCCCCTCCCTCTCCCCCTGCCCCATGGCGGCATGCAGTCATTTGACCACTGCCTCCCTCAGTATTCCTGCCTCCTTGCTTTTGCTTGAGGGCCCCTTGTTTGGAATTTCCAGGAAGAGAGGCCTCATTTTCTTTTCTATTTTTATGGTCTATAAGTCATACATAGAGATCAGCTAGTGAGCAGTGGGTTTCAATCTAAGTGGTTTCCTTTGTACTCCTATGGATTTTATTTTATTTTTAAATTAACTTTTGTTTATTTTAAGTTTACATCACTGATTTCCACAGATTTTGAGTTATAAATTTTCTCCCCATCTTTCCCCTACCTACCACCCCAAAATAGCAATCCCACTGTATACTCCCTCCCCCAATCTGCTCTCTCCTATATCCTCCCGTATCACCCCTCTGACTTTCTAGTAGAGCAAGATGGATCTCCCCATCCCAGTGCCTGTATATCTTATTTCCCAGTTGCATGTAAATAATAATAAATATGTATTTTTTAACATATGATTTTAGAACTTTAAATTCTAGATTCTTTCCCTTCCTCCCTTGTAACCCCCCCGCCCCGGGAAAGACTAGCAATTCAATACAGGTCATACATGTGTAGTTACGCAGAACATCTCCACAATGGACATATTGCGAGAGACTGATTATATGTCCCACCTTTCTATCCCGCCCGCCCCTTGTTCTGTTCTCTACTTTGTCCCTGTCCCTTTACAGAAGTGTATGCTTCTAACAACCCTCCCCCCCAACCTACCCTCCTCTCCATCACCCCCCCGTTATCCCC
>JAQQSU010009610.1:0-12648 GCA_028627135.1 Pseudochirops cupreus | reverse complement strand
CATCCCCTATATTTCCAGTTTTTTGCAACCACAAAGAGAGCTGCAATAAATATTTTTGCACATATGGGACCTTTTCCCACTTCTGTAATCTCTTTGGGATATAATCCCAACAGTAGTATTGCTGGGTCAAAGGGCATTTCACTGGTCTTTAATCCTGGAAAAAAGCCCAGACCTTCCAATGTGAGGACATATTGAGGTGAGTAAACCACCCCAGAGAGAAAGGGTGTAGATGTCATATTGGACACAATTCCAAAGGCAATTTGCATGGGTTCATGGGAATGTGTGGGCCACACAGGTATTTTGTAACCCAAATTCCTGATCCTACCATCATTATGGCTGTCTCCCTTTTTGGTTGATTTGGTATTTCCATTTCTGTGGAAGTGTTGTATTCTTTAAGGAGAATGTAAATTCTTTGAGGGCAAGGACAATATCTATTTTGTGTTTGTGACCTCAGCTCCTACTAAAATGCTTTGAATGTTACAAGAACTTAATAAATGTTGAACATAAGCAGGAATTGTCAAGTTATTTGTTTGCATTTTCATATGTGTACAAATATCTTGACCCCTCAAAAGTTTGTAAGCTTTTAAGAACATGGCATTATGTACTGTCTTGGTTTTATCATCCTCAGCATCTTGCTTTATGCTATTCACATAGTCAGAATTTAGGTCATAATTATTGAGTAAATGAATTATTTTGTGTACATTCTCTTTGGATACATGACTAAATATATTACTTGCACAAAAGTGTGTAACTCATGGAGCCATGGACTGTCTTCACCTATTTTACAGATTCCTGTGCTACAATCTTCTTTGCCCTTTATTTTTCAGTAAGGCAACGAGTTCTGAAGAGAGAGAACCATGAGTTAAAATTGACAGAAGAGGAAAAATTGAAACTCACTGTCAGACTGCCTACAGTAAAGGATGGGAATAAAATCATTGAGAAACCAGTCACCACAGAAGTAAGTATGCTATGGACTGGGAAGTGGTAGAAAGGCAGTAGGGTATACCCTGCACAAGTATGCAGTATAGTAGGACTATGAAGGAAGAAAATGTTTGAAAGGAATATGAAGGTATAAATGTGGCAGCAAATGTGAGCTCTTGGATGTATTGAAAAGAGCAGCTGTTGAGTTGAAAAGGAATAGAGAAAGCAACAGACTCTGTAGTCACGTGGTGGAGAACATTGAGAGCTAAGCCCATAAAAGCAGAGTGGAATGGAAAGATATCTTGCTTCCCTTTACTCTTTTCTTCCCTGAGCTAAAAATAAACCAAAAACCAGAACTCTTCCTCAACCCTTCTGTGTATGGTACAAATGATTCACCATTCTAATCATTCTCCAATGATGATTCCTCAGTTAATCAAACTCTTAAATTGGCTACCCAGGACTGAACATAGTACCCCAGGTGTGGTACAAATAATGCATAGACTCAGCAGGATTATTATCTCCTTTGTGTTATGAATTTGTGTGATTTGGGGAAGCTACAGAATTTCATTTATTTATTCTAATTGTATGTAACCAGACTGGTTCTAAATATATCTTCTTGGAGTAGAGGAATTCTTCTTAATATTTGGATTTTGTTTGGTTTTCAGGAATCTAAGATCAAAGATGGAGCCCAAGAACAAGGTAACATTTAATTCTGGATGAGTAGGATACACAGCAATTAATCACTTCCTTTCCTCATTAAGGAAGGTTATCATCATCATACATGATTTTCTATAGCCATCAGAGCATGCTCAGTTCAGTCATGGTTAAAATCCATGCTTTGTGATGGAACATGGTGGAAATAGGTAGAATGGCTAAGGCTAGGCAACTTATTTGGGCATGTTGCCAAAAACTGATGGGGTTAAGGATGACTTGAAGGTTGTAAACATGGAGGGATTGGAACAGTGGTAGTCTTCTTGACAAAAATAGCAAAGTTCAGATGACGGGTTCATTTGGGGAAAAGATAATCAGTTCTGTTTAGAGCATGTTGAGTTTGAGATACTTTCAGGACATCCAGTTCAAAATGTCTAATAGTCAATTGATGGTGTAAGCCTAAAAGTCAAGGGAGAGACTAAAGTTGGACAAAAAGATTAGGTAGTCATTTGCATAGACATGCCACCTATGTGAATTGGCTCTTAATATCGTCTTTAACAATAGTCTTAAAACCTGAGATAGAAAACCTTTGAAGATAATGTGACTCTTCTAAAATTTCCCCTTCCTTGTCTGGGTTGCTGTAATGAGAATTCTTGTAAATGGCTGGCAGATTGGCCTAGATAATGTCTACATTGCATTCCAGCACAGATTCCATGGTCATGTTTTTTTTTTCTTTTTTTCTCCCTCCCCCATACCTCTAATAACTTTTACTCCTAATTTGTTATTTTTCTACTAATTGTACTACTATTTTTCCAGTTAGTTAAGCTTAAAATCTCAATGCCAATTTTTATTCTTTCCTTTTTCCTCATTGTCCTATATCCCATCAGTCCCTAAGTCCTGTTGGCTCTTGCATACTTTCCATCTTTTCTATGCCCACTTCTGATATTGTAGGTGAGGACCTTATTACTTCACACCTAGCTTACTACAGAGGCCTCCTATCTGGTCTCTCTGCCTCCATTATTTTCCTCTTCCAATCCATTTTACACATCAATGCCAATAAAATTCTTAAAGTATTACTTGCATCATGTCGTTTCCTCTACCACATGCCTTCAGTGGCTCCCCATTGCTAACAAAATTGTAGTCAAATACATTAGTCTTTCTTGCCTCTCCACTCAGACTATAAATTTGTTGAAGACAAAACTGAAAGACATTCTAGTCCCACAGTACCCTGCTCCATACCTTAACTTTTCTAAAATTCTATTTGGTTTCTTAAATTTTTTCTTGATTATTTTATGGTTTGATTTACCTAGGTCTGAGAGAGGGTAAATTGAGGTTCCTCACTATTATAATTTTACTATTTTCTCCTTTAACTCATTTAACTTTTCCTTTAAGAATATAGACGGTATGCCATGTGGTACACATATGTTCATTTTCTGTAGTGTCTTTTAGCAAAATGTATTTTCCCTATTTATCTCTTTTAATTAGGTCTATTTTTGCTTTTGTTTTGTCTGAGATTACAATTACTACTCTTACCTTTTTTACTTCAGCTGAGGCATTATCGATTTTTACCTTATCTTAACTCTGTTTGTGTCTTTCTGCTTCAAGTTTGTTTCTTGTGAACAACAAATACTATATGGGGGGTGGGGGGGATTCTGGCCTCTAATCAATTTTTCTATCTTCTATCATTTTATGGGGTTAGTTCATCTCCTTCACATTCACAGTTATGATTACTAACTGTATATTTCCCTCCATCCTAGTCTCTTATTTTTATCCTTTTTTTTACGCTGACCTCCTCAAAAGTCTATTTGGCTTTTGACCATTGCCTCCCTTACTCCACCTTCCCTCTTATCCCCTCCCCCCTACTTTTCTCTTATCCACTTTCCTCCTATTTCCCTGTTGTGTAAGATGTATTTCTGTACATAATTGGGTATGTATGTGTATTCTTCCCTCCTTTAACCAGTTCAGATGAGAGTGAGGTGCAAGTGTCATCTGCTCTCTCCTCTCCATTAATTCCTCCTTTCACTCAGCCATCTTATTAATGATAAAAGGCACTTCTCTCTGGTAGTCATGGAAATTTTGCTTCACTATCCTAATGTACTTCTCACAATTGTCTTTGTAAGAAGGGTCATCATATAGACTGAATGTTGGGCCCAAAAGAGGGTCTGTAACATTAAACAAAGAAAAACATCCAGGAGAAATCAATTCTGTCTGTCCTAGGCTGTGATCCCCAAAGTCAATAGAGGCAAGGAGCTAGTTAATCTGATATTCTTTAAATATTTGTTTGCTAACACACTTAGATTCACAAGCCAAAATGAGAGGGCAACTATCAACATCTGTACCCTAAGCACTAATTAACTCTTTGGTGGCTGAACTGCTACTCTTAAATTAAGAAAAGTCACTTTCTTTTGCACATTTCTTAATGTGCTTTAAGTGGCTTCAACAGAAGCCAAGGTTAACTATCAAAGGGTGAAGGATAGTGTCTCCTATTTCTTCTGAAGTTTGTAGCCAAGGTCTCCAGGTGGTCTAGCATGATAGAGAAAAAAATGTCATATCATGTGAGATGCATTAACTGTTAGACAAAGAAAGATATTCTTTTATCACACCTTCGTATTCTGCATGGTGTTCAAGTAGTTCATGGCTTCAATTATTGGAGTACAGTTGATGCAGAGAGAGTAGAAGTCATAGACTGGCTGACCACACTGATGATAAAACTAAATAATTGTCCTCAGCCATAAGGAGAGGTCAACAGACACTGCCTGGTGAAAGCCAAAGACTTTGTTTTCCCAGCAGCCCTGTGATGTCAGCCTTGTCCTTCAGCATAAACTACATCTTCCTTTTTTTCTTTCTTCCTATTCTTTTTCTACTCCTCCTTCTTCCAACTAGAGGCATCAGAAGACCAGGACACAAAGGTCTCACTGGAGAGAAGATCCACCCAGACTAAGGATATCTCCAAAGGCCCTGGAACTATTTCCTCACGTGTTGTGTTCAAAAATATCCAAGATACAGTGACAGAGGATCTATTGACTTTGTTGGTGGAGAATGCAAGTGGCTTCTCAGAAGCAAGTGGAGACTTTACAGTAGAAATCATACCAAAAGCTGAGGTCGCTGTGGTTACCTTTCTGAAAACCATTGGTAAGAATGGGTTGAAAATCTGAAAGTTTTAATTTTCCACCTTGAGATTCTTACTAGCAAAAGAAAGACCCATCCCTGAAATTTGCTTTTCAGGAATATTGGCAAACAATAAATATTCATAGAATACCTACTATGTTCCAGGAACTGTTTTAAGTGATGGAAACACAAAGAAAACTAAAAGACAGTCCCTGCCCTCAGGAAACTCACAGTCTAAAGGGGGAGACAGAAGGCAAACAAATATGTACAAATAAACTATATATAGATTAATAGGAATTAATGAAAATATAGAAGGCACCAAAATTAAGAGGGATTAGGGAAGGCTTCCTATAGTAGGTGGGGTTTTGCTGGACTGAAAAGAAGCCAGGAAAGGCAATCACTAAGTGTGGGGAGACATAGCATTCCAGGCATGGGGAACAACCAGAGAAAATACCGAAAGCCAATAGATGGCGTGTCTTGGTTGTGGAATAACCAGAATTCCAGTGTCACTAGATCAAAGAATATGTGGCAATGGGTAAAGTGTAAGAAGACTGGAATAGTAGGAGAAGGCTATGAAGGTTACTAATGCCAAACAGAGGATTTTGTATTTGATCCTGGGGGTGAGAGGAAGCCTCTGGAGTTTATTGAGTAGGGAGGTGACATGATTGGATTTGCACTTTAGGAAAATCACTTTGGTTGCTGAATGGAGGATGGATCTGAGTGGGAATAGACCACCATCAGGCTACTACAGCAAACAGACTCACCAGCAGACTAACACAATAGTCCAAGCATGAGGGGAGATGAACCTGAACCAAAGTGGTAGCATTGTCAGAGGAGAAAAACCTATTTGAGAGATGTTGCAGAAGTGAAATCAACAGGTCTTGGCAATAGATTGGATATGGGCATGAGAGATAGTGAGCAGCTGAGAATTACTCCTGGGTTGAAAGCCAGAAGGACTGTGAGGAGAGCATTTCCCTCCATAGTAATAGGAAAGTGATGTTGGTGAGAGGTTAGAGGGAAAGAAAATGAGTTGAGTTTTGAATATATTGAATTTGAGATATCTACTGCACATTCAGTTTGGGATATTTGAAAGGAAGCTGGAGATGTGAGATTGGAGGCCAGCAGAGAGGTTAGGGCAAGATAGGTAGATTTGAGAATCATCAGCATGGAGAGGATAATTAAAGCCATGGGAGCAGATGAGATTACCAAGTGAAGTAGTATGAAAAGAGAAGAGTGCCCCAAACAGAAACCTGTGGGACACCTTCAATTAGAAAGCATGACCTAGATGAGGATCCAACAAAGGAGACTGAGGAAAAGTCTGATAAGTAGGAGGAGAACTAGGAGGGAGTGGTATCCCAAAAACCTACACAAAAGAGAATTTTGAGAAGATGATGATCAACAGTGTCAAAGATGGCCAAGCAGTCAAGGAGAATGAGGA
The DNA here is from genome assembly GCA_028627135.1 of Pseudochirops cupreus. NCBI lineage: Eukaryota > Metazoa > Chordata > Mammalia > Diprotodontia > Pseudocheiridae > Pseudochirops > Pseudochirops cupreus. Next base: position 6,530 of record JAQQSU010009610.1, on the reverse strand, counting down.
GAGAGAAAAGGTCTTCAGATTTGGCAACTAAGAGATCATTGACAACTTTGGAGAGAGCATTTTCAGTGGAATGATGAGGTTAGGAGCAAGATCGTAAGGGGTTAAGAAGAGAGTGAGAGGAGAGAATGTGGAGGGACCTGTTGTAGATGATCTTTTCAAGTTATTTAATTACAGAAGGCAAAGGACAATATACAAACAACTATATAGAAACAAGATATATACAAGATGAACTGGAGGTAGTCTCAGGAAAGCACTGAGGATTGAGGGGGATTAGGAAAGGTTTCTTGGAGAAGGTAAGATTTTTGCTTAGGCTTGAAGAAAACCAGAGAAGCCACGAGGTAGAAATGAGGAGGGAGAGAATCCCAGGCAGGGGAAATAGCTAGAGAAAATGCTCCGAGCAGAAATGCCTCCAAGGCCACTTCCTCCATATATTGCTTTATGATTCAGTCATGGAAGATCTCTCTTCCTCCTTGTGTTTCTGTGCTTCTCATAGCATTTATTCCACTCGCTACTGGGTAGTTCTTGGTGCAGGACTTTTTTTTTTTTCAATTTTCTTGAGAGCAGGATCTATGAATCCTTTCAGTTTCTAGCACAGAACCTAGAACATAGTGGACATTTTAATCAATGCATGTTGAATTTTGAACTATCAAATGTTGGGCAAGAGGTCAATGGATGGTCTCTGATGTCAGGAACCACCCCCACTCCTTAAAAAGAAGAAATTCCCCAGTCTGACTTAGATCCAAGTGCTGCATGGCACAGAGAAGCATATTAATTCCAAAACCACAATTATTTCCTAAAGATTATTTTAGATGTGTGAATTCTCATTCAGAAATTTAGCTTTTACTACTGAGTTTTAGCTCTAGCATGTTCCACAATTTAAAGCCAAGGATGCAATCCCAGTTTTTCATTTCTCTTTGCAGATGTGGCGACACTTATTACTAAGAATTACAAAGTAGGAGAACTTAACATTTCTGCATCACCTCTAGAAGAGACAAAGACTATTGTGGTGGAAGACCTACCCCCAGGCATTGATGAGCATTACATCACTCTTTTCTTTGAAAACACAAACAATGGAGGGGGACCAGTAACCAGAGTCGAATATTTTCCAAAGAAGAATTCTGCCCTGATTCACTTTGATGCATGCAAAGGTAATTATATTTATTGCTAACTTTAATCTTGATTTTTATTTAAAGTGGTTGCTTTTCTCTCATAGGTTCCAGAAGTTCGTAAGATTTAGATTTAGAAGTGGACTAGTCCTCCAGGAGCATCTAGTTTAACACCTTCATTTTGCAGATAAGGAAACTGTGGCCCAGCAAAAATAAGTGACTTACCCAAGAAGGTCTCAAAGGTAGTAAGTGTCAGAGGAATGATTTGAACCCAGGCCCTTAAACTACAAATTCATTATGGCATTTGTACCTCAAAATAACCCTGTGACTACATGGAGTTGTATTGTATTGTTTGTTTTGTGTGTGTGTGTGTGTGTGTGTGTGTCCATGTGTGTGTGCATGTGTGTGCATGTGTGTGTGCATGTGTATGTGTTTATATTCTTGTGTTAATACTAGATTAGAGAGGATCTGGCGCCTAACACACAGGTAGTGCCTTAGCAAGACCTGAAGTACTGGAACTGCTCAATGATTGCTTATTCTTAGTTTCATTGGCAAGTTTGTAGTAGATATATATCTACTGGATTTTGCAGGCGTATGAGGAAAGTTGGCTTCTGCTCTCAGAATACATTAATACTACTTCTTCTGAGGGGAAAGAGGGGACCAATGATGATACATCCCCTGCACACTCACCATGCAAGCCTGTATTGATGGTTAATGTCCAACAAGGCGTTCCTAGACTCAGTATAAGCTATTTGATGTTGCAAGAGCCACTGACATTGACCACGTATATTCATTACACATGTAAGGCATCAACTATGATTAAAAAACCAAACAAATATTGTTCAGGCAACTGATTTAGGGATCATTATGATAACTCACAAAATCGAGAACACAAAAGAAACAGAAAAATCACTTCAAAAATGGAAAAGATCCAAATGATCAGGAAATGACAAAAGACTTATTAAAGAACCCAATCTCAGGAAATAAATAGAACTAGCTGTACGAGAACCACTAGAGAAAAAACCCTCCTGGTCTTGATAGGATTTGATCACATTCATAGAACTCTACCAAACTTTTAAAGAACAATTAATAACCCTTTTTCATAAGTTATTTTCTTTTTTTGAATAATATTTTATTATTTTTCTCAATTACAAGCAAAAACAATTTTAACATTCTTTCTAAAAAATTGTTCAGTTCCAAATTCTGTCCCTCCTTCCCCTCCCTCCCCCCTCCCTGAGACAGTAAGCAAGTCGATATAAGGTATACACATGCAATCATGCAAAACATTTCCATATTAGTCATGTTACAAAACAAAATACAAACAAAAAATACCACCAAAAAGAAAGTGAAAAATAGTGTGCTGTGATCTGCATTCAGACTCCATCAGCTCTTTCTCTGAAGGTGGATGGCATTTTTTATTTTCAAAAATTATTTTCAAAAAATTGAGAATGTACCCTACCAGAATCATTTTAGGTGACAATGTAGTCCTAATACTGTAAACTAGAGAAATATAAAACACAGAAGGACTATATCCATTAATGAATATTTATTTTTACAAATCTAAACAAAATCCTGTCAAATAGACTATAGTGATTTTTCTAAGACTCTAAGGACGGTTTAACATTAAGAAAATAATCAACATAATCACATTAAAAGCCAAAATAGGGGGCAGCTAGGTTGGCCCTGGAGTCAGGAGGACCTGAGTTGAAATCCAGCCTCAGACACTTGACACACTAGCTGTGTGACCTTGGACAAGTCACTTAACCCCAATTGCCCTTCCAAAAGCAAAAAAAAAAAGTCAAAACATCAAAACAGCATGACTATCTAAATAAATAGAGAAAATATGCCTTTGTCAGAGTACAATGCTCTTTGATGCTAGAAACTCTACAAGGTATAGGCATAGAGAAACCTTTTTAAATAATCAAAAATAACTATCAAAAACGTAAAGCAAGCATCATATACAACAGAAATACGTGAGAATCTTTTCCAATAAATATGGGAGTGAAGCAAAAATGCCCATAACCCCCATTATTATTTGATATAGTTCTGGAAATATTAGCAACAACAATTATTTAAGAAGTTAAAAATCCCAAGATAGGTACAGAGGAAATACAAGTATCCCCATTTGCTGATGTTATGATGTCATTCCTAGAAAATCCGAGGGAGTCAGCTGAGAATCGCATTTAGACCGTTTAAATCTTCAGCAAAGGTGCAGGCTGCAAAATGAAGCCTCCAAAATAAATCCATTCTTATACAATAATAGAAAAATCCAAGAAGCCCTAATGGAGAGGCAAATCTTATTCCAAATAATTACAAAATGTATGAAATATTTGGGGACTGATCTACCAAAGTACACACACACACACACAAAACTTGTGTAAATTCAATTACAAAGCGCTCCTTAAAGAAATAAAGAATAAAGTACATAGCTGGAAGAATACCGAATGCTCATGACTAGACTGTGCCAACATAACAAAAGGGACAAGGCCACCAAAATAAATTTACATTCTTAACGCTCTACCAATCAAATTATGAACGGCTTACTTTAGGGGACGAGATAAAATGCTAACTAAATCCATTCATTAAAAAATCAAAAGATCTAGACGAAACCTAGAGAAATAATGAAAAGAAGAAGGGACAAATGGGGAATAGCACTTCTAGACCTTAAACGATATCACACAGCAGTAGTCATCAAAACCATCTGATGCTGGTTTAAAAAATAGAGAAGTAGATCAATAGACATACTAGACAAAAGAAAATCAGAAAAAAATGAAATTCAGTAACAGTGTTTGATAAAGTAGAAAACCCAAATTATTTAACAAAGGACTCTCTGATTTTAAAAAACAGCTTGGAAAACTGGGAAACAGACTGGCAAAAACTGGTTAGACCAATACCTTGCAGCAGGCCTGCACAATGTTTGGCTGTGGGTCGCTTACAGCCCATGCCATCTGCAGCTCATGAAAGGATTTTGGGCAACCCTCAAAAAATGTAAAGGATGTAACTATGGCTGAGGTCATCCTCAAGCCCCAAGGCTGTTCTCAAACAGAGCTAATGGGGATCACTGGCCCTTTAAGAAGAAGTAACTAAGAGACCTGCCTTACAGCAATATGTTCTAAATGGATATGTGACCTCAATGTTAAAGACAATACTATAAAAAGAACTAGAGGAGAGGTAGGTCCTTTGCCTCTCAGAACCATGTGCATGTGTAGGAGATGTATTCTTTTAAAAAAAATTAATTCTGATTTTTTTAGGAGACATGTTCTTAACCACAAAAGGGATAGAGGCAATCACAAAATATAAAATAGATAACTTTGGTAAAATGAAACTGCAGTTTCTACGTGGACAAAATTAACGTATGTAGAATAAGAAGGGAAGTGACCCAGTGGGGGGGGGGGGGAAGTCTTTGTATTAAATTTCTATGATAAGGGTCTGATATCCAAAATATGCAAGCAGTTAATCAAATATATAGCTACATGTACACATGTGTGTATATATGTATATACATGAGTATAAATACATATACATATAAAACTGACAGTTAAAGTAGAGTCAAGATGTTAAAATAAGAGGAAACATTAAGATGTTCACTCCTTCTTGACAAAGATCTAGAGAATGAATTGGACTGAATTCTGATCAGAAAAAAAAAATAAGAAAAAGTCACACAGTGAGTTTTTTTCCTAGCCCAGGGAGGTTGAGGGAGATAGAAAAGTCTACAGATACTAAGGAGGGGATCTAGCCAGGTGTGTATGACTGATGCAGCAGTGGGGAGCCCAGGGATGGAGAGAGGACCAAGATAGAGTGCCAGAAAGATTTCCCAGGATCCCTGAGCAAGCACTGGGTGCAGGAAAGAGTGCCATCTGGCAGCTCTGGCACTGATCACCCAGTGCCTGATCACAGATCCAGGGCAGAGATGGGGAGTAGTGAGCATTGATGCTGGCTGTGACTGAACAGAACAAGGTCCAGGAAGCAAATAGTAACTGTGTGGATTTGATGCCAAGAGCAGAGAGCAACATCCTAGACCAAAGGAGAGGTGGCAGGCCAGTTTCTCTGAGCCTATATGACTACCCAACTGACCAATAGTAATTGAGTCCAACAGTAATCTACTGAAATTCCCAACCATAAACAAGCCAATACACTCAAGCCAGGGTAACATTCAGGACTGAGACCAGGAACAGGCAGGGAACAGACTCACCCTTCCCACCACATCACACCTTTTTTGGGAATACTGAAAGCTTGTGGGCCTCCAGCCAGAGCTGTGAAAGCAACAGAAGTATATGGGGACAGAAGTTCAGACCAGATACCTCTTCCAGAAGTACACAAAGCTAAGTACTAAAATAAAGTCCAAAGTCAAGAAGTAATGCTAGAAGAATGTGCAAAGAAAGAAACTGACTATAAAGAGCTATTATGGCTACAGGGAAGCTCAAGACACAAACACAGAAGAAAAGAATTACTTGAAAGCATCTACAAGCAAAGTTTTTAAGAAAAAATGCAGCTGAGACCCAAATCTAACAAGAATTCCTAAAAGAATTAAAGTTAGAATTTTAAAAGGGGCTAAAAAATGATTTTCAAAATTAAATGAGATCAGGGGCGGAGCCAAGATGGTGGCATAGCAGCAGCAACATATTGCAGCTCTCACATAGCCACATCAAAATACCCATAAAATATGATTCTAAACTAATCCTAGAACTCCAAAACACACACAAATATACTTTCCACTAAAGTCAGCTTGGCTATGAGGAACCATATCGGCACTGCGAACCGAAACCAGCCTGACCTGAAGCCCTGGCTGAGCCTTGGGGGCGGCTGGATGGGAGGAGCCTTGGAACCTCGGATTAGCGGCAGCTGCAAGCAGTGTTCACAACTAGGTCAGGGGAGCTTGCGAAATCAGGGAAGAAGAGTGTCTGGCTGAAACACCTCCAGGGTGGGAAAGCAAAAGGCAGAGGTTTTGTACCCGCCTCTGCATTGCAGCTTCCACCACCATGGCCTGGAGACAGCAAGGGGACTAAGAGATTGTTCAGAGGCCAATGCTCTCACATTGAGCAGCCTGGATCCAGATCGAGGTCTTGGGCTTTCGGTCCTGGAGTCTTCATTATCCAGTGAGCTGGAAGTAAGTAGGAAAGGGACCCAGCACCTTCCTGAGAGCTACGGCAGCTGGGAGGACCCCAGCGATTTGGGGCAGAGTTTTCCCTTCTGGAAGCAGAGCCCCACAGAGATTTAAAAAAAAAATCACGGACTGACCAGCCATGAGTAAGAATAAGTATAAGAAGCAGGGTAAGAACAGCAATCAAACCCTAGATTCCTTCTTTGAAGAAAAGAAGGACCAAGGCAGAGAGCTGCAGGACAGCACAGCCAGAGCACCCCCACCAGGGGCTTCCAATAAACATGAAGATTGCCTTAAAGCTAGAGATGAGCTGAAGAAGGATT